>VYZT01046205.1:154855-217227 GCA_013400735.1 Pomatostomus ruficeps
GGCGGGGCCGGGACCCCCGGGGTGGGGAGGTGCCCCGCTCGTGCCCGGCGCGGGGAGAGGGACCCGCATCCATCCTCCATCCCCATTGCCTTGCCTTGGAGGGGATGGGGATGGGGACCCCGTTGGGTTTTGTCTGGGGGGACACACCGTCCGTGCACCCCAGGATCTCACCTGGGGGAGGCTGGTGGTGATATCCCACCGTGCACATTCTCTGGGGTTCGTGGTCCCTGGGTGGTGCCTCCGAGGACAGCCCCACATCCTCAATTCCCCCATCAGCTCTGGTGAAGCTGCCCCTTGCTAAATCCTCAGTGAGAGAGCTGGTGATACCCTACTTCTTTAGGTGCCAGATGCACCTTGGAGGAGACCATTTCACCCTGGAGGAGACCATTATCCCCATCTGAGGGTCAGGCCCTCCCCATGCCCAGGATGTTTGCCCAACCCCTTGCCTGAGGTGGTATTTCCCATGCAGCTCACATTGGGGTGTCTAGAGTGGCATCCCCAGGTTGTGTCCTACTCAGGACTGTTATACCCCACCAAAAGGGCCTGGGCATCTCCCACTGTGCCTACCTAGGGAGAGTGCCCCTTGGTTCCTCTGCCAAAAGGATGTGGTGGTAGTGCCACCTTCATCAGCCCTTTCCAAGAAAAGGATTTGGGGCCAGTTTTGTTCTACCATCCATTCTGGGGAGGAACACCCATTTTGGCAGCTTTGTCCTCCACATTTCATTTTTGGGAAGAATGGGTAGAGAGGACCAGCTTTCTCCTGTCCTGCCATGGAGAAGGCATGAGAGCTCTACACATGCTGCCCATCTCTGAGCAAGGGGTGCATGCAAGACCTGCTATACCCATGTACATGGCCCATCCTCAAAGGGAAATGTCCTGTGCTCGATCTCTGGGATGGATCTGTAGGGAAGAGGGGTGCAGCCCTGCCTCATACCCCGTCTCCTGCAGGACAGCTCTCTTCCAACACTGGTGTTTCCATCACTTCTTTTGTGAGGCCCTTTGGTTTCTCCCATCACGGGTGGCTCTTTGGAGGTGAGGAGATGTGTTCTGTCCCTTCTTTGGATGTTGTACTCGCCGATCTTCTGGGAAGCCCGTGCTGTCTCCTACCTGCATAAAGTTGGTTACTTTCTGGGGAGCAAGTACCATGTGAAGCCAACTCCCTGTAAGACCCTTTGTCCCCACTCTGTTTTGTCCAGATTTCCTACATCTGACTCTCCTTTAACCTTTTTGAGGACCTTTGTTTCCATCCTGGGACCATAGCTTCTCTTGGTTTCCACAACATGTGACCCTTTACCATCCCTAGGACTTTGGTATTTGAAGGAGCTGCATGATCCTTCCTCCTCTGAAGATCTAGCGTTTACAGTAGGTCTTGTGTATAGAGCTGGGATTGCAAAGTGTTTTCAGTTTCATAGCCTTCCCAGTGTCTTCTCACTGCACAAAATACCTCTCTAGGCTGTGATTTTGGCTTGTACCCCATGTTGAACAGGGCTGGGCCTGTTTGGGGCTTGGATGAGATCTGTGTGGCTGCCTCAGCAGGGGGTGCTCTCCCCTCCTCAGCCAAATTATCCCAGTGCCCAGGTTCCCGTTATTTTGGGAGGTGCCAGCTTTCAGAGGAGGCTTGAAATTTGGAGTCACTCCTTTGACCACAGTCTGGGATGCTTTGCCTCCCTAAATTCCTCGTGACCCAGTGGAGTGCTTTAGTCCTCAGAAGCTTCCCCTGGCAAATAGAAGTCTCCAGCCCTCATTTTCCCTGAATTTCCTCAGCAATATCAGTTGTCTGTGTATCGTTTCCTGTCCCTCAGCTGTTGAGTAGCGTTGGGTGCTATGAAACAGCTGCCTCTCCCTGTCTCGGAGGGGACCATCTTCATTGGTGGGAGAAGTGAATTCTCCATGCATGCTGTTTGTAAACAAATGCTTTGGGATCATTTGAAATGTTGTTCTTGAAGTGAATTCAAACTTGTCTTGAATGAAACATTGCCATGTGGGTGGGAGAGTGCGTAACTATAAACAAAGTCTAGTAATAAATAGCAGCGTCTCGCATTGGGAAGAGGGGTCTGGTGACAGTGAAGTTTTGTGCTGTGTCTTTTCATCCTCTTCTAGATAGATGATAGGTTAACAAAACTCAACAATAAAGCAGCATAGGGAGTTGGTGTGGGTGATAGCAGGGAGAGGGAAAAATCACTCAGGAAGACACCACAAGTTCAGTTGCATCAGCAATGCATGGGATGAGATTTTTGTTGTGACCAGTTCAGCTAATTTGTTTGAGAAGCATAAACCTGTTTGGAAGGGAGGGTGCAGCTGAGAGGGGAGCAGGGGCTGTTCCTCAGAGAAGTCCTGGACAATGAGTTGTGCAGTTGGACCAGCACATGCAAGGCCTGGGGTGTGACAGAGAGAGCAAGCCTCTCGGGGTGTCACCATGGATGCTTCATCAGGACAGCTATCTCTGTTCCTTTCCAGAGAGCTGAAGAAGGTGCTGGGGGTTGGCTGGAACATGATGGGAACAACCAGAGCAGTCCAGCTGCAGCCTTGTCTCTGAGAAGCCCTGAAGCCCCAGGCAGCACACAAAATAGAATCATAGAATCATTTTGGTTTGAAAAGACCTTTAAGATCATCAAGTCCAGCTGAAAAATTTCATGATCCCTGGTAACTGATGTCCGTGAGAAAGCGAGCCATTGGCCTGCAGGGAGAATCAGAGACAGAAGGGCAGGAGGCACCTTGGCTGCTTGACTGTAAATGCATGGGCAATTAGTGAAAACCAGAAGGAGGTTACCAGTGGTGGCATTCAGAATCTGTGTGACAGGGAAGAGCATTTGTCTCTCACACATGTGTTCCTCTCAGCCCCTTCCCTGAGGGATTCCCTCAGAATGCCTTCTGCCTGGCTTGTGCTGGGCTGGTGTCTGTCAGCTGGGCAGTGTCCAGGGGTAGGACACAGCATAAAGCCCCTCAATGAGAGATGAAGTGGGTGGCCTTAGGGCAGCTGATCAATGAGGAGGAGGAGGCCTGCAAGTCCCATGGTTCTGCTTTGGATCTTCTGCAGGACCCCTGTGGCATAAACCAAATTTTTCCTCTCATCTGTTATTAGGAACAGAGGCATCTCACCTTCCAGGGCCAGCTGGAGCAGAATGTCCAATGTTTCCTCTCGCTTCTGTTGCCCAGCCTGAATCTGCTTCTCCCTCTTCCTCCTTTTCTCCAGTCTGGTATTCCCCCTTCAGCTCACCCCATCCCCAAGGCAGTATTACAGCCTCAATCTTGGTGTGTGGGATTTTTCATTCTTTTGTTTATCTTGTTAATATTTGTTTGCTCTGAGAATCAGAGTAGTGATGGAGCAGCTTCAGTGTTTACATCTCCTTGGAAATGTGAACTGAGGCTCCTCTGGGTGGCTGTGAAGTTGTCAGGCTATAGCAGGAATTAGTGCTCAGCTCCAAATTAAGAAGACCCCAGAGTGGTGTCACTTCTGAGTGGGAAGGAGGAGAAACGAGAAGAATTCATGCACCTGGTCCTGGAGAAAGGACTTGTGAGCAGCAGGAAGGCTGCGGGGTTTTGTTCCTGGTGCAGTGGGCTATAGCTGTACATAACAGGGTGCAGCTATCTGTGCCCTTGTTGGCTTTGTGTGTTGCTAATCCTAGAAGTGGAGGCACATGAAGATCAGCTGATGGATGGTGTGAGTGTGGCAGTGCACAGATGTGGTAGACTCTACTTGGACCTGAGATGCTTTGTGTGGAAGTGTCTCACCATGAAGTGTGAAACTACCATTGGCCTGCTAGTGTTGCACTCATTAGAGAAGGAAGGTTTTTTCCTGCAGCTTCAATCTTTTCACTCAGTGTTTCACAGGTAAGAGCTGTGTGCTGGTCAGCAGGAGAGCACCTTAGATCAGTGCAGTGCTGTGACCGCTTGTGAGATCCATGTTCTCCATCAGACCACCCCTAGGTTTTTCATGGGATTTTGAGCAGATGTTTTAATTTCTGGCTTTTTGTTTCTAATCCATAAGATGGAATTTCCAACTGTGCCTCGTCTTGTCCACTTGACACTGGGAGCTTCTTGGGCAAACATTTGTGTAGATATTAGCATGACAGAGCTCTCAATTCCATAGAGGTGCTACAAGAATAGGACTGTAAATTCTGGGCACCTGTGCAGTTGGGAATGGAATAACCATGCTGATGGTCTGTAGTTTGCTGGGACATGGGTTTCAGTCGTGTGAAGTGTTGTCTGCTACCCAAGTCCATAATGAGAAATGTACCTGGGCAATGTGGACCTCATCAGCCAAGTATTGTGCTTGTTTGCCTCAGCTGAACTACAGATTTGTCTTTTCATCTGGTACAATTCTGAGAATATTCGTGCATCTGTTGAAATATGGTTTCTTTTGATTCATTTTTTGTTTCTAATTGATACTGCACTTTTTCTATCAATCAAAATTCCCACAGGCGCATGCTAAAGTTTAAGCTAAGCTTTTCAAAGCAGTTTAATGAGTGAAATTTGTGTGTCCAGGTAAATCCCATAGCACCTGGCCTGAAGTTCTGCCTTGTCTTTCCATAAATTGTGGAGTGCCTGAAAGTTCGAATTTCTTTTGGCTGTGAAGAAATCAATTTGGTGATCATTTCACTTATCTCCCCTTCACTCAGCCACCTCCCCTCTTCTAGGCTGGAGAGCAGAAAGGCCCCATTCTCCTGCAAGGGTACCACTCCTCCCTCCCCATCCCACTGGTTCTGCATTGCTGGGAGGACACCAGTGATCTGAGGTACAGAGGTACAGTGGTGGATGGTGCTGCTCCTCCTGCTGCTGCTGGTTTCTCCCTCTTGCAGGTCTCCATCCCAGTTTTAGTTTCAGGGCTGTGATGAGTGATTCCTCAGTCTCAGCTGTGAAGTGAAAATGGGTATCCAACTAATCACTGGCCCAGTATCTTATCCAGACCTGCTTAATTATCACCTGCTCTCCAAAGCCGGGGCCGGGGCCGAGGCAGTGATTAGGGCAGCACTCTGGAGGCGGAACAAAGCGGGTGCTGCTGGAATTCCCAGTGTAGGGGTCAGATGCTGTTGGTATTTGGCGGCCTCATCTCTGCACATGTGCATGAGGAAACGCGTTGATGCTCTCTGAAAGGCCGAGTGATTTATTTTTATTGCAGGGTCTTTTTGAAATTGATGCCAGCGGTGACTGTCCTTCTGGCTGGAAATGCTGGGAGCTGGGGAAGGGATCCTCAACTTAATAAGCAGTGTCAGTTTCTAAGCAGTGGTGAGCACTGGCATGGTGCCCCTGCCTTTCCTGCCAGCTCTTTGTAGCATGAGTTGGGGGAGTTGTTTCATTTTTATTTTGGTAACTTTTTTTAATTTACTTTTAATTGGAAACTTTTGCTGTCTGCGGAAGACCTTTGCCTGTCCCATGCCCCTGGTGGAGACTGCTTCTGTGTCAGCATGAATTTCATGCTGTGAGAGGTTGGCAAGAAGTCTGTGAGTGAAAGGGCCTGCAAAATTCCCTTGCATGCCCACGTCCTTTATGGTGGTCTAAGTAACAGCATTAGCCCTACTGGAAGGTGACCATCACTTTTTTCCAGATTCTGGTCAGTCCCTGTCCTTTCCATGTGGAAGGCAGCACCTTACACGTGAGAGGCCATGGCACCCCATCTGTTGTGCTCTAGAGGATGTGTTTCCATGCCTGCAGTGAGGTGAGCTGCCCTGGTTAGCAAGGGCCCATCAGCAGTTATTTCAGACATTTTGCATGTAGGTTACTGCAGCCTGTGCCTCTGTCTCCTGAGCTGCTGAGGATTTGGCAGAGAGCTGCTAACCACCGTCTGCATTTGTGATGGTGTGTTCCTGTAATGCTGCCCATGCTGGAGGTGGCCCATGGACACTGATGCTGATTCTGGCTGGAGCTGCTGCAGGAGGCCATTTCCAAGTGTTGTGGCAGTGGTGGTGGGGGCCACAGCAGTGCCAGGGCTGAGGTGAAGATGGAGATGGGTAGTTGACAGTATTCCATGCTTCTCTGGATTGTATTGTCTGCGCCTGGCCGTGTGAGTCCTGCTGCTCAGACCCAGCTATTACTGACTCTGTAGGTGTCCGGCTTTCTCAGTTGTGGTTGCAGCTGTGCTCTGAAGGCCACATTGGATGGCAGTCACAGCCTGGTTTCTTTGCCCAGGGGTGGCCTTCGGAAAGCCAAGTTAGCCAAATCAGGCTGCAGACCGATTTCCCTAAGGCCTTGTCTGTACTATGCAAACAATGAAGCTTTACAACAGCTATTGAACTAGTTTGCAGCCAGAGCTGGTCAGAACTTTTTTTTGACTGAATGTATTTTCTCCCAAGTATGATGTTATGTTGAAGCCAGCATTTTTGTTGGAGAGGCATTGTTTTCAGTTATGTGTTTGATGGGAATGTTTCTTAATTTTAAGCTTCTTTTGTCATTTCTGAAAAAAAAAAAAGGTCAAGAAACCTTTACTCAGCCATGAGAATGCAGCTGTTTTGGTGCAGTTCAGTGTTTTGAAATCATCTGGAGGACTCTGGTCCTCCAAATTCCAGCACAGAGCAAAAACCTACCTCGATGTCTCAGGAATTGCTGCAAAGTAAATCAGTGTGCCCTGGCTGTGGTGCAGCTGTTCTCTGGCATGGTTCAGTCTTGGAGGCAAAATGCCATAAAAAATGGCTCATAAACCATCATAATTTGGGTCAAAACCTGAGCGATTTTTGTTGTTATGGGATGATAGTGGTGGCCCTACTGCTGTTTTCTGGTTCCTGCTGAAATACATCTTTTTTCTAAAGTGAACTCGAGAATTTAATCTAGAACTTGTCCATTCCCAAATCCCAGACATTGGCTCACCCACAGGGTGGGTACTGGGACTTCTGGGTGGTAGTATAAGCAGTGATGCTCCTTCCTATATGGCTGCAGTGAGAGAGGACGTTGCTGGGGAGACAGCGTTTCATAATGGACTCTGAGAAGGAAGGTGCTGGGGTGGAGATCCATGAGCCCAAGGTTGATGTGCTTGGAGCACTGAGCTGAGCCTTCAGCAAGTCTCTCTTCTCCATCCTGCTCCTGGCCTCTTTCTCCTGTGATTTCCCCACCTGGCCCCCCAGCAGGCCTGAACTCTTGAAGGTGGAGGCAGCCACCCATCACAATGTATTTGGGGATGCTCAGGAAAGAAGGGTCTGTGAATATAAGCAAAGAAAATGTGGTTTCCCCTGCAGCTTTTCTGCTGCACAGAGGGTTTGGCTTCAATACTCTGTCAGGGTGGGCATCAGGCCCTGCATCTAGACTTGAAAGCTGTATATGTAGAGGTGTAGGGAACATAGTTGAAATTCCTGAAGTCCTTTTGAGCTCAGTGTACTTAAAGGGGTGGGAAGCCTTTTCCACGTCTGCATGGCAGTTGCTGAACTGTTCTGAGATGAGGGTACCTGCTGTAATGAATTGCTACTTCTCCATCCTTGGCTGCATCCAAATAGATAGAACAATGTTGTGGTTTAAGATATTTGATCTGTGTAAAAGCCCATGAAGAGGAGCTGGGCTTGCAGAACACAGCAGAGACTGAGTCCGCAGGAAATTGCCTTCATGTTGCACCAGCTTTGCATCGTGCTGCACATCTGATGAGGCAGCAGTCAGGGCTGTGTGGTTTTGGTGTTTCCTATTGATTTCCTCCTCTCTCCATCCCTTGTTTGTTATTCAGAGCCTGCCCTTCTGACCTGTGCTGGATGGATGGTTGTTTTCCAGAAGGGGGATGTGGCACCACGTGGCTATGTTACTGTTTGTCCCGCTGGTGCTGGCTTGTTAGGCAGCAGCTGGCAAGTTAAGTAAAACTTAATCCTGCTGGTGGCTGCCGTTAGAAATTTTTGGACCAAATCCTTTTGTAAAGGCTTTTTGGAAGGCATTTCAATAAGGTACAAATAGGGGAATTAGTCTAATCTCTGTGACTTTGTCTGCTTTGTCCGTGTACTTATCTGTGTAATGCCACGGTGGCCTTAGGAGAGAGTGTGAGCTTTTGGGCTGTGAATATTGCTGTCTCCGAGGACTGCATTAGCTTGCATAGCTGAAGCATTAGTGTTTCCCTGAGCCCCAAAGCTCTTGGTTTCACTTGTTTCCATCGCTGTGTTGTTACTACTGTAGCACTAATATTAAACCCATCCAGGAATGGGCTGGAACCCTCTGGAGGCTTTGGCAGGCAGAGATGCCTGATGCTGACCTTCCTGTGCCGTGTAATTCTGTATCGCAGTAGAGGGTTGGGACTGTTGTGGTTGTTGTATCACTTATTTATTAAAGGCGACATGCCAGAGGCGTTGTTTTTCCAGTCACAGCTAGCTATGGAAGGCAGCAGAAACAGCATTTGGGTACCCTACTCCACTAAATCCTTTGTGGTGATTATCCCCTCTCTGGGGTATCTGTCCTTGTGTCTTGTTGGCTAAAATTTGTTATGATGTTAGAGCTGGAGGAAAAGAGGATGCAGTGTGAGCAGTGACCGAGTTGCTGCAGCGGGAGTCTGGCCTGCTGGTCCTGGCTGAAGACAGAAGCTGAAGTGGGAAAGGCTTCCTCACATGAGTTGGAGCAGAGCTTTGTTTCTGGGAAAGCTGTCACTGGCTGCTGTGTGGGAAGGTCTTTCCTCTGCTGGTTTTTGACCTGCCCCTAGGGTTTGGAGAGGAATTTATTTGCTACGTGGCCCCTCGGATCGCTAGCAGCTGTCTCTGTGATAGGTTGGGAATTCAGGGTCTGGGTAACAGAGTTTGTGGACTTTTCCTTGTTTGCTGGTGGCTATCGGCTGGTTCTGTGGACACCGAGTGTCTGCCAGAGGGGTCTGTGTTTCAGGGGTGCTGGTGTTAGCTCAGTAACTTGCCCATGCCTGGGCTTCAGCTCTTTCCCTGAGCATTACTCTGACCGCCTACTCATGGTCTTTTTGTGTCTCATGATCTGCGAGCAAATAAGTTGTCCCCTGTACATTGTGCTGTGCCGCTGTTGTTGACAGCCAGAGCAGTGTCAGCAGCAGGTGACAACCTTGGCTTGGTGGCCCGATCCCATCAGGGCAGGGAGAAAGTTGCTGCAGTGCCAATG
The DNA here is from genome assembly GCA_013400735.1 of Pomatostomus ruficeps. Lineage (NCBI taxonomy): Eukaryota > Metazoa > Chordata > Aves > Passeriformes > Timaliidae > Pomatostomus > Pomatostomus ruficeps. Next base: position 163,871 of record VYZT01046205.1, read on the forward strand.
GCTGTTGCCTGGTTGGCCCCAGGGTACAGCAGCTTCTCAAACTGAAGCTTTTTCCAGAAGCTGTGATGGATATGCAAACTCCGTGCTTGTGTTTGCATACAACTAACCAGCTGTCCCAGTTCATTCAGCCCTGCCTAGCTCAACCAGTATGTTAGTGCCATTCACACAGAGACTTGCCTGTGGGCCCAGCTGGGGCTGTGCCGTACTGGAAATCTGTATAGGGCCTCAGTGCATGAAGTATTGCTATGGCACTGTGTTCATTTGAGTTTTCTTACTGGTTTTTGTGGCTCTGAGAAGGGTAGATTTTCATGGTTCTGGCTGCGGAGCTGAGTCCCTTGTGGCAAACCTGCCTTAGACCTAGAGCTGGTAAATGTACCTTTAGGTCCTGAAGGGGGTCCTGTGAGGTGGATTTTTCTTCTAGATTAAAAATGTGTTGTTTCAGCTGGGGCTGAAAAGTTAGACTTGGAAAAACTCTTTAAGACTATTCCTTGTCTAGGCATCCTGGAGGGTGTCAGCATCTGCATCAGTTTAGAGTAAGCTGTGGGTTTCCTTGGGGCAGTTCCAAATTAACACAGAGGTGTGTAACGTCTCTGCCAGTGTGCATGAAGTTGGACCTGGGTCTGACTCAGCTGTCCCATGTAGAAGGGTTTGTAGATTTGAGGTGGGGACTGTGTCTGGCCACGTTGACTGTGGGGTCCAGGTGAGCTCCTGGTTGGTGAACATGTGGTGCTGGCACTATGTGTTTGGGGTCACTCTATGTGCAACTTACAGGAGAGATTCTTCAAGGGAACTTGATGTCAGTATTGCAGGTAATTAGGAAGCTCAAAATCAGGGTGGTCTTGTAACTTGTCTTACCAGCAGATCCACAGACGCAGGAAATGGCCCTATTGCAGTAATAACATGTGATGAATATTTCTGGCCTGCCTTTGGGAATAGTTAATGTGTAGAATGACCAGTTCAACAAAGTTACCGAGCTCATGGGATATTTACAGACTTGTAGACAGGTTATGCGGCCTTCCACTGCACTCCTCCATCCTTGAAGGACCTAGGAGTTGGCAGTTGTGGCTTTGAGACCCTCTACAAGAGGAACATTTCATGTCATGTGATGGTGATTTCTGGAGGTCACTGGCCATTACCCAGCCTTTGGTGCAGTTGTCAGAGACAGCAGGTGGAAGGTTTTGCATGGTATGTGACAGGGTCAGGCTTGGGAGTTCACAGTGTCAAAGAAAACAGCAGTTAGACCTGGTGCTACAGTGATCCAAAATACTGTCCTCTTCTAAACTGAGGGGAAACGTACCCTTTTGTTGAAAAGGAAGAAGACTCCGGGTATAGAGGTGAATCCTGGTAAGACCTGAACTGAATTCTGTACATGGGAGCTATGAAGACTTTTAATTTGCAGTAATATATTGCATCCTACTGTATGGCTTTCATCTGCTTTCTGGACCTCTAGTTGAGTAAGTTGTGTGCCAGCACATGCTTGGCTTGGTTAGGACTGGAGCACCTTTCTTGTCTTTTTGTTCCACCAGCTGAACAGTATTTGCATGCTTGCTGGGTTGCTGGCTGGAGGGCAAGCCTGGCTGGCCTGGTAAAGAATGCTTGGTAGGTTACTCCGTGTGTTCAGGGGTTTGGCCTTATGTTGTGAACGGAGTTTGGTGAACAGACTGGTAGTGAAATTGGTGATGTATATAAAAGGCTACTCAGATGTGCTCTATTTGCTGGTTTTTTATACTGGGAATTTTTTGTACCATCCCCTGCATGACATCATCAAAAGCAGATGAGGAAGAAAAAGAATGTGTGTCCCTGGCCTACCAATGGTCAGAAATGCTTCTTATGAGTGTTCAGACTGCTCATGCTCTCTTCTGCCTCCTGCATTTTAGGACCAGAGGGATGTAGTGTCACTGTTTGCCCATTTTTCAGAGTATTGCAATAGCTCAGGATCAGGGACAGAGTTCTGTCTTTGTCACCGTGCAGCTGTTGTGACACTGAAAGGCTCTTCTTTGCGTGAGTCTTTTTCATTGTCTTTGGCAAATGTTTTGTGGTGAAACTCAGTTGTGGGCTTTATTAACTGCCTGTTGGTTTTATGGGGGTTCTCTGTATGTCTTACAGACCCAGTTTGCAGAGCTGTTGCTGATGGCCCCCCAGCTGGATGTGCAGAGTAGGTGCAGCCATCTACAGCCTGTCATGCTTCAAGACCCCTTCCCATCGGGTAGGAGGTTGAGCTGGTTTCCTGGGGAGACTCTTGCAAAATTGTTTGTGCAAGGAGAGAGAGTAATGTGAGCTGGTCAGTGTCTTGAGGACAGGACACATGTGGAGACTGCTTTGTCATTTCCTTGTGGAGATCTGTCATTAAATTAATTATTAACATGATGGGGTGAAATGAACCTTGCTCCTCTTCCCCACAGACATCTGCCTTGATCTGTGTGGTCCCAGACCTACTCTGGAGGTGTCTGGCTGGCAGAAAGGTGCTCCTGGAACATAGGGCTGATGCTGGGCAGGGCTGCTGTGCTGGCAGCCCGTGACGAGGGGGTGCTGGTGAGCAGGCTTCTCTGTGCTTCCCCAGGTGTGGAAGTCCAAGCTTTCAGACTTTGTTTCCCACCCTCCCCCTCTTCCCAATTTCCCCCTCTTCTCCTCTCCTTGCTCTCCCGCTGAGTTGATGCTTTTCCAGGAATGAGCTGTACTGCTGGCCCAGCACATTCCACAGCAGCAGCGCTTTCTTGGCAAGAGCTTTGCTTGCTGTTAGAAAAAGCAGGACTGACTTGGTGTCCCTCAGCTGAGGGCCAGAAAAGGAAGGCCTGGTCCTGCATTCCTCATGGTGCATGCAGAGCCTTCACAGGCGTCATGGCCTTCTCCCTTGGTTGTGGTGTATGTGCAAACATCACACTGTCCCCCCAGCAGCCCTTGGGGCTCTTTACAGCTACTCACACTACTCACAGTTGCCTTAACCAGTGTGAAGTCTCTGGACATTGCAGGGGAGGCTGATGCTCTTCTAGCCAGCCTAGAAGGGGGGGAGTGACTTCTCACTTATGGGGAGTTGCAAGGACCTCCCTGTGGGGCCCAAACACCTAATTCACAAGCTTCTTGATAAGCTGATGTTGTGTCTTGTGCATTTTGTTACCAGCAGTAGCCAGATAAACCCTTTGTCCACCTCTGCGCTTTTTTCACCTCTCTCCCTTTCTCTCTGTCGGCAGGAGCTGGTGTTTTGCAGCTCTGCCTTGTGGGCTCTTCCTGCTGTCTGTGTCCAGATGGAGCTAAGTGCCACAGTAGACCAAGCCTCCTTCCTCCGGTGTGCTTGCTGTCTCACAACATTAGTGTGAACCACAGCAACCACATCAGGATTTTACCCTGTCTCATACACGTCTCTGGCTGGGGCCTCTTTGGGCCTGTTTCCTCTCCCACCCTGAATACAAACCCAGCTTTTGGCCACTGTTATTACATCTGTGGAATTGTCTCCATTCCCTGAAGGTCATTTCTGCAGATGTTTAACCTCAAATCTTTTTTTCTCACAGTGAGTCTCTGCACTTGTATCTTTGTGTTGGGCTGTGCAGCTCTTAGGTATTGAGGAGCTGAAATTGAGCTAGCAGGGTGAAGAGCCTGACTGGGCTTCTGCTGGAAGTTCCCGTTTGTCCTGATTTCCAATTCAAAGAGACTGAAAGTGTCACTGAACCTTCGGGGGCCTGCAGAATGCTTCCTTTGATGATGTCTGTAAATGTCCTTCCGGAGGAGGTTGGAAGCATCGCTTGGGCAGGGCGGGATTAATTAGCGTGGAGGTGCCTCCTGCAGTCCCCGTGCAGCTTCCTGCTGCCGGTCGGTTGGTGGAGGACAGGCCTGTCGGGCTTGTTTGCAGAGCAGGGCTGCAGCCAGATGGTCACTCTGGGATCAAGGCGGGAGGGGCCACCAGGGCTCTGGGCTCACCATGAAATCAGTCTGTAGCTTTGCTTTGATAAGTGCTGCTCCTGGGCCAGCCTCTGAGGCTGAGTGGCTCCTTCCTAAATGCCATTCCTTTTCCAGTCTTTGGACTAGGTGAACAGGAGGTCTGTCTTCTGTCATCTCCCAGTGATGCCTGTAGGACTGAGCACAGGTTCAGCTGGAGCCAAGCATCACCCGGACTTAGGGGCTCTGCTTGTCCTGGTGTTTGTCCAGTGGAGTGATTGTAAATGTGTTGGTGAAGGGTTCTCAGGGAAAACAGTTGGCATCTTGGATGTCTGTTCAGCCCTTGCCTGACTGACCATGGGGAGAAAACACAGCAAGCTGAGGGTGGTGCATGGGGAAGCTGTGGGGCAGCAGAAGTGAGCATGGTTGAGGGAGGCTCTAGGCCCATAGCAGGGGAATTGGAACTAAATGGTCTTTAAGGTCCTTTCCAACCCAAACCATTCTCTGAAAACGAAAGACCCTGCTCTTGAGGAACGCAGGTAGTAGCTTGGAATGGAATGACCTTTGAGGAATCCTTGTGATGCTCCCTGGATTTGTTAGAGGTGGCCTTTCCTGCTCAAATGCAGAGGTGTGTTATTGTTGTGGTAGTAGGACAGCGGCGAACAGATGGTTTGTGCTTCTTAAAAAGCACACCAGGTAAAGACAGTGCTGCAAAGGAGCTCATATTCACATGGGGTACACGGACAGACAGGAGGACAGCAGCTCCTCCGGGGAAGAAAGTCTGACGGAACTAAACCATCTACAAATCTGTGTTTCCGTTTTTACCCTGTGCTGCAGCATAGAGAAGCAGTACAGAATACCCTGTCCAGGAGCTTGGAAGAGAAGTTAAATGTGAGAGTGACAGTCTGTTTATTGTCAGAGAGCCCTTCTCACCCCCATGTCATGCAATTTATACTCCTCTTTGCACAGAAGGTGAAAATACAGTGGGGGAGACCCAAAGAGTGCCCTGGCTTACAAAGACAGACAGCTCAAATCCTCTAATCCTGTTTGATGCATCCTGTTTGCCTGCAAAGCCTGACGTCTTGTCAGTACACGTGTGATCACTGCCATGTGTATTCTTTGGTTGGGCCCATAGCCCTTGGGTGAATTGTATCCCTGTGGGAAGCACACGTATCACGTCTGGGCTTAGTCTAACAGGCACGTATTTTCCATCCGAAGTCCCATCTCTCCTAGAGAATTGCCCTGTCCAGTTTTCTCTTGCAGTGAAATGGCTGCAGAGCTCATCCCTGTGGCTTCAGCATTATCTTGCAGAAGAGATGAGGATTTTGCTCTAGAGCCAGGAGCTGCTCATATTTGGGTAATAAAACATGAAGGTGCATCCTTTTGCCATGCAGCATTATTAATCTATACAATCATTTGGAAGCAAGACATCCCTGCCCTAAGGGGAGTGTACTACAGGTCTTGAAAATGAGATCACATTTCTAGTGTGTAAATCCCTGAAGCTTTGTGCTATTGGGTAGACATGTCTCCTGATGTTTTTTTGTTTGGTTGGGTTTTTTTTCTTCCTTTGTGAGCTGAGATGGGGGCTGTTAAGGTTAAAGGAATGACCAACCTAATTGTGCACTTCTGGAATGTTGTAACAGAAGATTGTTTATAATTGAATTTCTGGGCTTTGCACTGTTGGAAAGAACATTGCTGTTCTGTAAGTGTCTTTCCTCTTAATAATTGAACTAAACAGAGGAGATCATCCTACTTTTTTCATCTGCTCTACTAACTTTGCATCTTTTTAGTCTGAAATTGTCACTGCTCAGTTGTCTTCTCAACCTTATTTTCATCCTGGCCATCAAGCTGTCCAACATGCTTGAGAGGTCCCCATCCCTACCTTCCTTCTCGGTACTGACCTCTCTGATGCCAGATTCAGCTTTTGTGTTTGCAACTACATCTGTGATTTCTTCTTTCTGAGTATCCTCCCTGCTGCAAGCCCTTAGATAGGCAAGTTGGGGGACAGGACTGCCAGAGACAAGCAGAAAGTGCTGCTGAGGTCCAGCCTGCCACCAAATCTGAGGTTCAAATCCTGTGGAAGCCTTCGTCCATGTCTCTTGAATTTCTTCTTTCACTGGGCTTGTATTACTCCACCCGAGTTCTTCGCAGGGACCTCGCTGTGGCTAGCGGATGCTGCTCAGGAGAGACCAGAGCTGGCTGAAGCTAGAAACTCGCTTGTATCTGCAGCCTCAGCCAGGCTGGAGGCCACCGAGGGGAAACGAGGAGGCTGGAGCACAGCAGCTGCACTGGTGATGTGTGCGCAGCCGGGGTCTGACACGGCGCAGCCATCTCCGTGGCTTGGGGTTTATGGCCTCCTTTCTCTCCTGTGCACACTGTCTTGTTCCCCACCTTCCCTTCATTCCTAGGACATGACTCTGTGATATAAAATACCCTCTAATTTCCTGAGCTGGGCTGGAACTCCCTGGAGAAGGCAGCGTCTGCCTGCCTGTCCCTCACCCGCCTCTGCATCCATGTTCCAGGCTGCCAGCTGCTCCCGTCGGCAAGGCAGCGGGAGGGAAATTGGGAGCGTGGCATCTTCCCTGGCCGTGGGGAGAGAGTCTGCCGGCTCCAAAGGAGGAGCTGGTGGGAGGGTAGGGTTGGAGCCAGGGTTGGAGCTAGGTTTCCTTTGCTTCCCTCCCCGCTGCCGGGGTTGTCCCTTCCCCTCCCCCAGCTGCGTGGGAGCAGATGTGCTGCTTGTGTTAGCCCTGGCAGCCCCCTTTGCACACCCCAGCCGGGCTCCTGCGCAGCCAGAGCCTCGTCCCCTCCTCCTCTTCCTCCTCCTCCTCCTCCCCCTGGCTTGGCCCAGTGTCACTGGGGATGGCGGTGGAATCATCCGCCCACTCGGCCTGCCTCCCCTGTAACCCTCCCTCCTTCTTCCCTCCCGCAGGTCTCTTTGTTGGAAAATTCAAGGCAGATGAGTGCCGGGGAGTGCTGGGCCTGCAGACCAGGCGCTGAGCTGCAGCTTGGCCTCGGCATATCTGCTGGCCCCAGGATGGGAAGGGGGCCGTAAGTGCCCGGCTGCAGGGCGATTCTCTGGGCAGGGCAGCAACACCGAGGGTCCTGGACTCGCACTCGCCTGGGCAAGGCTCAGGTTGCCTCCACATAAAAGGGCTTTTTCCTGGCCACCATTCTTAGCAGTGTTGTGCCCAGCCCCCAGCAGTACATGGGAACATTCAAAACCTGACAGTAAACTCAAAGCAGTCCCTCTGAAATCAGCCTTGGGCAGATGTTTTCCCTGGGCTCTGATGGCTCCAGCCAAAAGGAAAGGCTTGGTGAGAACCGAGAGAGCCTGAACTCCTTCTGGGTCTGCTCTTTCAGGATTCCCGGGCTCCACCAGGTGGGGGCTGTTCCCAGCGCATTCACAGGATGGTTTTCCCTGCCAGCACATCCGCGGGACAGTTTCATCTCATGGCTGCTTCCCCGTGCAAGCGCAGAGCAGAAACGTGGCACTGCTCACAGCTCCCCCAGAGGCTGCTCGCTCGGTGGCTTCTGACGTGTGAACCTGCGGTCGTGTCCGTGCGAGAAGTGTGACTGGAAGAGTGGTGAGAGGTGGGAGGAGGAAGGCTGCAGCTCGGGCTGAGACTGGAAAGGAATGGAGATGGAAGGCTGCAATTCAGGCTGAGGCTGGAAAGGAATGCAGGGCACGAATAGCTGGGATGGTGTGAGGGGTGACAGATGAGAGCAGCGCTGCAGAGATATTCCTGCTCGGCATGTGCCTTACTCCAGCATTATCAGTTTTTGCTCTGTAGAGTCTAAATATATAATCCATTGTGCTCTGGCATCTGGGTGATAAATAGTGATAAATAATGTAGCGGCTGGGGAAGGAGGGAGAAAACTGCTCCGGGGTGGAGCTGACCCCTGGGATGTCTGGGGCAGCCGCAGGGTAATAAGAGTGAGGAGGGACCAGCTCTCAGGACAGAGGGAGCTTGTTCTCCATCAGGCATTGCAGCTGAGGCTGAATGGGCGGGTCTTGGGGTTGGTTTCCTCTGTCCCCACTGAAAGTGGAATAGTTGACTTGTGCTGAGTGGTTGGTCACCTTGACCCAGCAAATATATCACCCTGTCCCTTCACCCACAGGCAGGGCTCTGTGTCCCTGAGCAGGCAGCATGTAGCACTGAAAATTGGCTCTGCCTGAAGTTCTCTCTAGGAATTGGATGCAGTCCAGGCTGCTGGCGACAGTATGAATGGATGCTAGTGCAGCCAGGGCAGGGTGCATGTGTGTGTGCACTTGGAAGTGAGAAGACGACAACTTGCCTGCATTGGAAAGGGCTGGTGTGGGCACCAAAGAGGGTGGGTCCTGGGGGGAATGCCTGTGTTTGACATTCATCTGGGCTGCAGGGGCTTTGGGCAGAGGCTGGCACAGAATATACTGAAGCAGCATTAGGCTAGCAGGGTTTTAATCCATCGTCACTGCTCCTTTCCTGCTTTTCCTGCTTCTCCATCTGTGCAAGAGGAATTAACACACATCCTGGGAGTGGATTAGACTGCTCAAAGCATGACCTCCTCATCTGTGCCTTCTGGGGATGGGTAGCCTTTGTGCAGTCCCTTTGCTGGCTCTCCAGTTTTGCCAGGGATTGTGAGTGCCAGCTGCCTGCAAAGGCCTGGCGACATGCTGCCTTTCACCCCGTGGGACAGCCCTTTCCTGAGTGTGTGTGACACCGGCACAACCAGTGGGGCTGGCAGGGTGGAGCAAGCCTGCTCCCCAGGTTTAGGCTTCCAGCACTGTTCATTTGCCTTTTGCTGATGCCTTGTGAGTGTTGGCAAGCCTTGCGTCCTGTTTTCGGGGACAGTCGGGGCAGCTGTTGGCACACCAGGGAGCGCAGCCAGGAGCCCAGGGTACCTGTTTCTCCAAGCCCCAGCGTGCTGCAGCTTGATGGCACTCTGGGGCAATGGGTCACAGCTCCGTGTCCCACCTCTGCATCCTCTTCGATTCTCCGTGAGTTGGGGACTGGCTTGGGGACCCTTCAGAGCTGTTGATAGCATTCTGAGTATTGTTAGATACTTATAATCTACTTACTTTTAATACAGAATTTCTCATGGTTTCACATTCTTTACTTTGTTCTTTTTCTGTTGGATTTTTTTCCCCCCACACATATAATTTATTTACTCTTTAGTTACTACATAGTTTAAATAGAATATGTGTCAAGCTACCTTAGATATAGCTTGAAAGGGGGAACATAGTATCACAAACTAATTGTAATATGTCTTTGTATCAAATAAGAGTGGTTAAAATGTTGTCATTGAGTAGAACAGGAAATGAGCTCTTAAAGCCTATTTTGCTATTTGGTTTATCAAAGATAGTAGTAATTGAATCTTCTGATTTGCAAGTTGTTTTGATTGCAGATTCTCTGTGGAAAAAGCATTTAGGGATCCAGAGATATTTAAAATAAAAAATAAGCTTACTCTCCAAAGGAAACTGATTTTTTAAGTTTTTTTTTCTCTTGGGAAGAAACAAAGTTAGTGCTTTTTTTGTTATGAAGGCTGATAATAATGTAGCTGTTTGTGCAATTCAGGGACATGACATTATGGGACAAGTATAAAGCTTGAAGTGATGTTGAAATATTATGTACGTAATTAAAAAGCAACAGTATCATTTGGTAGGCAGTATGTTTAATGTATTTCACTTTCATCTATTAGAAATCTCTGGCATAGTTTGTGATTCTTTCAGATCATTATAAAGAGGCTTAAATTATGTATTTCTTTAGAAATAAGCGAACTGGTGGAAATATGTCTGCTGGAAATACAGTACAGCAGAAACAGTCTGGGAGGTTGCTGGAGTGTGTGGAAAAACTTCCTGATACAGCGGGTGAGGGAGCCAGCTGGGGAAGGGAGCCACTGGACTTGTTGTTTGTGAACAGAGAAGAACTGGTGGGTGGTGTGGTGGCTGTGCACAGCAATCACGAAATGATAAGAGTTTTTGATTCTCAGAGAAGTAAGGAGTCCAGCAGTCCTGGTCAACCAGGGAGGTCCCAGGTGTCTGGAAGTTGGCAAATGTGATGCCCATCTACAAGGAGGGCCAGAAAGACAAACCAGGGAACTACAGGCCTGTCAGCGTGACCTCAGTGCCAGGGAAGGTCATGGGGCAGATTATCTTGAGTACCATCATGGAGCATGTACAGAACAGCCAGGCAATCAAACCCAGCTGGCATGGGTTTAGGAAAGGCAGGTCCTGCTTGACCAACCTGATCCCCTGTGACAAGGTGGCATGGTTAGTGGATGAAGGAAAGGCTGTGGATGTTATCTACCTGGACTTTAGTAAAGCCTTTGACACTTTTTCCCACAGCATTCTCCAGGAGAAACTGGCTGCTCATGGCTTGGCCAAGTGCACTGTTCCCTGGGTAGAATATTGGGTGGCCGGGCCCAGGGAGTTGTGGGGAGTGGAACTACGTCTGTTGGCTGCCCACAGTGGTGTTCCCCAGGGCTCAGTACTGGGGCCAGTCCTGTTTAATATCTTTATCAATTATCTGGTCATGGGGATCAAGGGCACAGTCAATTCACAGATGACTAAGTTGGGTGGGAGTGTTGATGTGCTGGAAGGTAGGAAGGCTCTGCAGAGAGATCTGGACACTCTGGATCGATTGGTCAAGGCCAGTTGTATGAGGTTTGACAAAGCTAAGTGCTGAATCCTGCACCTGGGTCACAACAACCCCACACAGCTCTACAGGCTGGGGGAAGGCAGCCTGGAAAGCTGCCTGGTGGGGAAGGACCTGGGCATGCTAGTTGACAGTGTCTGAACATGAGCCAGCATGTGCTCAGGTGGCCAAGAAAGTCAATGGCATCCTGGCTTGTGTCGGCCATAGTGTGGCCAGCAGGACCAGAGCAGTGACTCTCCGCTGTACTGGGACTGGTGAGGTCACACCTCGAACCCTGTGTTCAGTTTTGAGCCCCTCACTACAAGACAGACATTGAGGGGCTGGAGCGTGTCCGGAAAAGGGCCACGGAGCTGGGGAAGGGTCTGGACTCCTGTGAGGAGCAGCTGAGAGAGCTGGGGGTGGTTAGTCGGGAGAAGAGGAGACTCAGGGGGGACTTTGTCACTCTCTAAAACTCCCTGAAAGGAGGTTGGAGCCAGGTGGGTATTGGCTGCTTCTCCCAAATAGGAAGCAACAGGACAAGAGGAAATGGGGAGGTTTAGATTGGCTATTAGGAACATTTCTTCACCAAAGCACTGAAACAGGCTGCCCAGGGGAGTGATGGAGTCACCAGCCCTGGAGGTATTTAAAAGTCGTGTAGATGTGGCTCTTGGGGACATGGTTTGGTGGTGGCCTTTGGCAGTGCTTGGGTAATAGTTGGACTTGATGATCTTAAATGTCTTTTCCAACCTAAATGATTTTATGGTTCTATGATATGCACCTGAATTTTGGTTTTACTGATTAAAATGTGAACAGCTGCATGCACATAGAAAGGCTGTTCTGCCTTTGGCTTCTCTCCAGGCTGCCAGTCATGGCTGTGGGCATAAGAACCTGTGGCCTGGCAGCAGGAAGAGCTGCCAGTCCTCTCCTGCTCCATTCCCAAGCCTGGGCTACCTGTTATTATGTGCAAATACACACCTGGGAAAGTCTCCTTTTCCTCTGAAGTCCTGAACCCAGCTCTGACTGCCTCCTCTCCCCTCTGCAGGGTGGTGAAAGAAGAGATCTCGGATGACAATGCCAAGCTTCCCTGCTTCAATGGCCGTGTGGTGTCGTGGGTAAGCAAGCCCGTTGCTTCAGTATCTCTCAGCCTGTTTGTGCCCTCTCTGAAAAGCACCATTTGGAGGTGTAGTGCCAAGTAAGGCACAGGGACTGCTCCATGCTGTTGGTGTGCTGGCTGCTCACGAAGCTGATAAGCTGGATCCCCACACTCCAGTCCTTCAGCTGGAGAGGGGGCTCTGTGATGCTGGGTGCCCCGTGCCAGGGAAGATGTGGGATACCTCTATGAAGAGCTCATGGTAACTGATGCCTGGCAGAGGTCGTGGTCATGGCCTGTCCACAGCATAACTCCTGTGCCCCTATGGCAGAGTCAGCTTTCCAAGGAAAGTCCCACTCCAGTGACTGGCGCAAAGGGCTTAAGTGACTTTAGTGCTGGTGAAGCGGACTGGATTTGACTGCCCTGAAGACTAAAGGTACTGCCTGGGCAGCTGCAGGACAAGCTTTTCCCTCAGTACCATGCCATGCACATGCTCTGTTCCCTGCCCGCATGCTTCCCTCTGTCCCCACAGGGACCTTCCATTAGTGGGGGGAGAGTTTCCACAGCCTATCATCCAGTTTTCCCTCTGCTGAGCTGCAGTTTGTGGTGATGGGGGTGTGTGGATCTACACCAGGAGCAGAGCCAAGACTCAAGTGCCTTTTTCCAGAGGCCTCTAAATCAACCCTAAACAGTAAAAATCCTCATCAAATCAGGCTAGGTCAGACCTAATTCTGCTTCTATCCCTGCACCAAACAGTGACAGGGACGGGCAGGTGCCCCACTGCCGACGCGGCTGCCGCTGGGATTCCAGCCAGGGGAGCAGGGTGCAGGCTGGAGCAGGGAGGAAAGGCTGTGCTGGGCTCCCACACAAAGAGTAGAGGCCAGACGCCTGCCGTCCTCCCTCTAGCGGTTATCCAGGCCCTTCGGAAAACAGCCTGTGTCCGGCTCTTGGCCACCATACATTCCTCTGCATCCATCCCGCTGCTGTTGCATCTGCCCCAAGATGTCTCTCCACCTTGCCCTTTGCAGCTGCTTTTTGCTTTCACCTGCCCTTTGGGGAGTCCCAGAGTCTCTAAACCCGTTTCAGTGCTCCTTTTTTTATCTGGTGTGCTTTTCCCTGTGATCCATGCATCCATGCAGCTGCTGGCTTTCCTTCTAGGGCTCTTTGGTTGTTCAGTGTGAGTGGCACAGATCTGATGTGGGTCTGTCTGGTGTGACCACTGTGCTGCTGCTCTGCTGGGCTGGTTCCTTGCAGGGAACTTGTGCCCAGAGTGAGCATCGCTACCAGCTCTTGTGCATGAAGGGTAATGGCAGTCCCAGAGGCCTTTGTGCACCTGATGATCCCTTTTTCCACCTCTGCTGAGAGTCTCCTAGTCCATGGGTGGTTTTGGGGCTGAGAGGGGAGCACTTGCTTTGCTGCTTCTGACAGACAGGCTGGGATGAGGCTATTTTAGAAACTCAGTACTAATTTTAGCAACAGAGAAAGATGGGGGCTTGAATCCAAGTGAGTATTTCCTGACAGTATAAGAGGCAGGAAAAGTGGAAGATGGTTATCAAAACCTTCCTGGGAGGAAATCCCAGCCTTGGGAGTGTTAGAGGAAGACAGCATCTATCCCGCCTGCTCGGGAACACCCCCTCAACTCTCCTCACTGCTGTTTGACAGCTACCTGTGGCTAGTTCCTTCTGTCCAGATCGATTTGCTTGATATTGCCTTGAGATTTTCAAGCATAAAGTGTTATATGACTTTTCCCTAGGCAATGCTGGCCCTTTCCAGCATCTTTTTTACCCTGTGCTCCCAGGCAGTGGCTGCCAGAGCAGGGATGTGGCCCTCAGCGAGGGGTATGTGTCTGGGGAAGACAAGTCACCAGGAAGGTGCCAGGAGCAGAGCCAGGCATGTGCCTGGGGCTTGCTGGAGGGAGAGAAGCTGACCTGAGCGTGAGACAAGAGCTGGTTAGACAGTTGTGAGAGCAGGAGCTGTTGGGCTTGTCCTGGGGCTTGTGGGACGGGCTCTGCAGCTTTTGATACCCGAGGCTGCTCTCTGCCCTGTCTGCTGCCATGGCTTCGGCTTTTTCAACAATGGTCTGTCTTCCTTGCCCCAGCTGCATCCCTGTCTCTGTTACCAATGTCTCTGGCAGCAGACCTCTCATCTGCTACCCTAATGATGATCTTTGGGGTCCATCTCCCCCTTTTCAGGGTTTCTCCAGTTCCTGAAGGTGGCCAGGGCACAGCTCTTTCATCAGTGTTGCTGGGAAGCACTAAAGACCTGTATAAAGGGGCTGTGCCTCCAGCATCTGAGTTGGCATCTGCTCTTGACTACATGCAGATGTGGTTCCCTCACCAGCAAGCAGTAGTGCTGCCTCTGCGTTTACACTGGGTATTATGGTTTGGACAGCAGCTATCAGCTTCTTTCCAGCCTATGTTTCATGTTTTTTCTGTCCTGAGCAACAGTGGGCATCCTTCTCCTCTGTTTGATCCTTTCTGGGCCCTGTCACCTCTCCTCTGGAGGTCCCTGAATGCCTCTGTCTAGGAAGAGGCTTTTTGTTGCTTTCTTGCTTGGCCCTGTTGGGATTAGCCCAGTTCATTACAGCTTGAAAGTAAGGGAGAGTGCAGACCTGGACAGGGAGCAGTATTGGGGAACTCATTTGGGCTATCCTCTGTTTCATTCCACTGACGAACTCATGGCTCCTGGGAGAGGCTCCAGCTCATTCCCTGAGCCCTGAAATTGGTGGTTTGTTACAGAGCTGGAATCATGGGTATTGGTGTGCCTGGGCTGCCCCACAGCGTGGCTGGTATAAAGAGTCTCTGGGGTTTAACCCTTTCTTGAATTTCTGCACTGGAGAATCTGTTGAGCGTCCCAGAGATTGGTTGAAGGTTGTGCTCAAGCCAGTAAGCTGAACACAGCCTGAAAGTTTGCAAAGAACATATGGAAGCCAGAAAAAGAGCCTGTGTCAAGAGTCTATTTCAAAACCAGCCTTCGCCCTGAGCTCTGTTAGCCCCAGCTTCTGAGGGCTGAGAAGGTGAAAGTCCTGCTGGGTCCCACAGCTCGAAGGCAGAAGTGTAGAGGCTGCTAGAACTGAGGAAAGGAATGACTCACAGCTGCCTTTTCCAGTGTGAGAACTGGGGGAGTCCACTCCCTGCTACAGGATGTGTGCTAGAGGTTACCTGAGTGTGTGGTGTGGGTGTGCAGGTGATGTCAGAGTGTCCAAGCTTGGCTGTCACCCACCCAGGCTTCACTGCTGGGTCAGGAATTCCTGAGCCACAAATAGCCAGTGTCTGGGAAGGCCTTGAGGGGGAATGTTGCTACATGCTTGGCCTGTTCCATACCTGCTCGTGGGCATCTGCTGTTGTCAACTGCCAGCGATGAGATCCTGGGCCAGGCAGGCTTTTGGCCAGCTCCCTTTGGCCACTCTTATAAATGTTTTCTCAGTTTCCTTTTCTGTCATCCCTCCAGCTGGTGTCTGCAGAGGGTTCCCATTCAGATGCTGGCTCGGTCTGTGCTGATAACCAGACAGAGCTGCCACCCTCCATGGAGCGCACAGGAGGAATTGGAGACTCCAGGCCCCCCTCTTTCCAGTAAGTTACGTGGACATCTGTTCTGGTTTCCAAAGGACAAATGGTGGGTTTGCTGTAATCCAGACTAGTATCCCAGACCAGGCTGGGACACTCTTATCCAAATTGTCAGGGATGACAGCCAGCAAGAGGGGAGGAGAGTGGGGCTGGGAGCAGACTTGAAGTGGAGCTGCATTATTCAAGAAACAAAGGCATGCTGAAAATAGTACAGAGAAAGAGCCAGCACAGTATCCCCAGTCCCTTGCCCTGCACTCGTAGATGTGCTGTGGTTGTTCCTGTCCCTCAAGAAGGAGACAGCTAATGGCTGGAACCTTGTGTTGGTCAGGACAGAGGTGGAGAGAGCCTTGTCAAGTTGTTCTCTGTTGAACGTATTTGTTGTTTTTATCTCATCACAGCCCTAACACTGGGGGGAGTCGGGAAAACTTGGACAATGAGACAGAGACAGACTCGGTGGTGTCGTCGCAGAGGGAACGACCTCGTCGGACAGATGGGCCTGAGCATGGTGAGTGTTGGTAACATGGTGAGAGTTCTGCAGGGCGTGGCTGGGGATGGTGGCAGCATCAGCTACAGACTTGGGGCAGCTTTCTCTACCTTGCAGAACCTTCCCAGCTTAAAAAGGCTATTCTATGGCTTTTAGAAGGGCCATAGCCTCACACTGGAGGCAGGAGCTAACACCTGTGTTGCATCAAAGCTTGGTGTTGAACCCTTTGGGGTCAAAGGAGATATCTCCTGTAGAAGCCTCAAGAGCAGGAGACAGTTGTGCCTCTGTCTTCTTAGCTGAGAAGCAGAGTGTGCTTTAGCCTTGCCACTCATGCTGCTTCTTGCTCTACCAAGGAAGCAGCTGCAAGTCTTCCACAGGTTGACCAGCATTGCTCCTACTGGCTCATCAGCCTCTTCCCCACCCTGTAGTGATAGAAGAGGTATCCCATAGAAGATGGATCTGATCCCAGAGTAGACTAGGAGTTAGGCTGGCACTAGATGGGATTGACTGATGGCCAGATTTGTTCTGAGGAGGTTACCATGAGCCCTGCATAGGGGAAGGGTTTGTCTCAAGCCCACTGACACTTGTCTTTTCACAGCACCCAGGGTGAATGGGACAGTGAAGGGAGAGCGGCGCCGAGACCTGGGTGGGTACGAGAGCTCCTCCACGCTAATGAGCAGTGAGCTGGAGACCACCAGCTTCTTCGATTCAGATGAAGATGACTCCACCAGCAGGTAGGAGAGCTTGGGTCTTGGGAAAATACTAACTTCCCTGACACCCAGAACAGAGAAATGCCTTTGCAGGACGCAGTATTCCTGGGCTCAGACCTGCTTCTGTCTCACCTAGCAGCCCCCTCTGCTATTGTCTGTCCCCCATGTAGATGTTCTTCCCTCTGCCCCTGCAGTCCTCTATTCCCTGTGTCATTTCCATGGCGCTCTTGCTGCTGGAGTCACCCCTGTGGCAGCAGAAGAGCTGACTCGTGCTTTTGCCTGCAGGTTTAGCAGTTCAACAGAGCAAAGCAGTGCTTCCCGTCTAATGAGGAGGCACAAGCGACGCCGGCGAAAACAGAAGGCTCCACGCATTGAGCGGGTACCCAGGGAGGGGCTGGGTATCCTGGGGAGGGCAGTGCAGGTCAGGGTGGGCTCTCAGGGGTTCAGCTGTTTTTGCTGTGGGCATGGCTTTGGATGGCTGTCCAAGTGCTGAGAATTCAAAAAGTGCTGTGAACCTTTTACAAGCCAATGTAGAGAACTGGAACCACAGGTCTTGTCCTGACTGTAGAGAGGTCATAAGGGCCATGGCTGATGTTCTCTGGCTCTGCAAAGCTCCCAGCATAAGACTGGAGTTGTGGGTGGTGGCTGTGGTGCCACAAGGAGGGGCAGGAAGGAAGGGACAAGTGGAGGAAGCTAGGGCTGGGAATGTTGCTGAGGCACAGGAGGACATCTCACGTTTCGCTTACGTTGCAGTCATCGTCCTTCAGCAGCATCACAGACTCCACCATGTCCCTGAACATCATCACGGTCACACTGAATATGGGTGAGTGGGAGGTGTGCATGGAGCCTGCAGTCCTTCCAGAGCGAGATTGGGTCCTGGAGAGGGAACTGGGGAGGGGGCAAAGAGAACGCATGGGGGAGGAGTGAGGAAATGGACTCTCTAGGACCTTGGCTTCTCTTGTAGCAATGGTCTCTCAAGAATTTGTGTGTCCCAGGACGTCTCTCTGGGACAGGGGTGCAAATCATCCTTAGTATGTGGTTTTTCTGAGGTTAGGATTGCTTGTGCCTGCTGCTTTGCGGTGACTTACTTCTTTCTCTTTCCTTCCCTGCAGAGAAATACAACTTTCTGGGCATTTCTATTGTGGGACAGAGCAATGAGCGTGGGGATGGAGGCATTTACATTGGCTCTATCATGAAGGGCGGCGCTGTGGCAGCTGATGGCAGGATTGAGCCAGGAGACATGCTCTTGCAGGTACTTCACACCCACATATCTCCATCTTTGGGCCTGGGAAAGCAGTAAGAAAAGACCCAGAAGCCTCCCTGAGAACTTTGGCAGGCTAAACCCAGGAAGCTGTGCTTGGAAAAGGGAAGCTGAGTCGCTGCTGAGCGGAGTAGGGAGCTCAGCCTCTGGTCACATCTCTGGGACTCACCTCTTTGTGTTGTTTGCAGGTAAATGACATCAATTTTGAGAACATGAGCAACGATGATGCTGTGCGGGTACTGAGGGAGATTGTGCACAAGCCAGGGTGAGTACTTGGGTTGTTCCTTCCATCCAGGGACATCTGCACAGTGTGTGCTTGGGGTGTGTGAGTCGTATCTTCCAGCCACCTCTACCAGTGCCTCTGCAGAAGCTCAGAACTTAGGGTTTTGGTGTTGCTCTGATTCCTGGGTTTTCATGCCCAAAGCAAGAATTGCAGCCAAGAGAATTGCAGGGAATTGGGTTCTCTGCCCCATTTTTTGTGGGGATGCTGTGTCGCTGCTCATTCCAGGGCAGTTGCACTAAGTGACCTTTAAAGGTCCTTTCCAAAACCAACTGTGCTGTGATTCTCTGATTCTATCTGGGTCATCAGCAACCCTCAGCAGGGTCACATCGTTTTGTTCATGTCACTAGGGAAACCCATAGCTGCAGGGGAACAAGGTCACTCTACTGGCAGCTTCTCCGTGTCTCCCAGGAGAGCCAGCACACAGCATCCACTCATCATGCAGGGGTTTGTGCTACTGTGCTCTGGTTCTAACTCTCACCTTTTTGTTGCAGGCCCATCACCCTGACAGTGGCCAAGTGCTGGGACCCCAGCCCGCGAGGCTGCTTCTCGTTACCCAGGAGTAAGTGGATAGCTGACCCACCCTTAGCGCTGGTGCCCAGCTCATGTGAGAGCCCTGCCTTAAGCACTTACTTGGTTGTTGTCTTGTTCCTCCCCTGTGTGTGTGACTCCATGGGGCACTGAATTAGGGTTTGATGGGGTTTCAGCTCTCCTTTTAGGAGGCTGATATGTCCTATTCCTAGACCAAAATGCCCATAAGCCCAGCCCTCCTTCCCACATCACGCTGGGGACGCGTTTCACTGGGGCAGGGAGGTCACTTGCTCGGGGCGCCAGAGGAAAGAGAAACCCCACTTAAGCCATAGGGGGATCTCTCCCTCTGCACCTCTCCTGCTGACCCTCCCTCTCTTCTTTCTCTCCCAGTTGCTCCCCAGCGGATCTGGGCTGGGCCAGACTCTCCATGCTCCGATCCGGGTGAGTCCCGGCAAATACTGGGGATGGAATGGGCTATGCTGAGTCCCTGTCACTTCCCAGAGGTTGTTTTGATGTGGTGGTAATTTCTTACAACTACTGACTGACTCTTTCTTCAATGCAGGTGAGCCCATCCGGCCCATTGACCCAGCAGCCTGGGTGTCTCACACGGCAGCGATGACTGGCACCTACCCAGCGTACGGTATGAGTCCATCCATGAGCACAATCACTTCCACCAGCTCCTCCATCACCAGCTCCATCCCAGAGACCGAACGTAAGTCCTTGTGCCTCCGTGCTGCACCCGCTGCACGGCCTCCTCGCCTTCACTGTGCTCTGAAGGGAGCAATACATCTGCCTAGGGACAGCTGGGGTGGGCCAGAACTGCTCTGACAAGGGACTGGGAGGCAGGCAGCTCTCGCCGGGCTGGCACTTGGATAGCGGGAGTTCTGCTTCGAGAATTAATATCACGTTTTTCAGCCTTCTATGTGAGGAGAGTGGAGGAGCCTGGGTGCAATGAGGAGCTGTGGCAGGTGCAGAGGAAAGGCTCAGACCAGTCAGGGGTTAGTGGCTGAGAATGTGGGGCCAGAGGGATCCAGCATGTCCCTGGTGCAATTGAGAGCTCCTCTCAGACAGCAGATAAGCAGGATGGAGGAGGTAGCTGGGAGCAAAGAGCCTTGTGGTGGGGCAGGGTCCTGCTGAGCACAGGGCTCTTGGTTGCTTTTTGATAGTTTGGGGTGATTTAGTATATAGAGCCCTGAAACAAGGGCCTGGAGAGCTTGGGTGAGGCAACAAGCCAGGAATTTGTTATAAGTTTGTGACTCTTGGCGTTGCCCAAGTGGAAACGGCTGACACATGAAGGGTAACATGGGAAGGCTGGAAGGGGGGTTACACAGCATGTACCCCAAGACTGTCTGCGATGTATTGTTCCCTGGCCCATTCCTACCGTGTGATGCTTCCATGTGGCCCTCTTGTCTCTTCAGTCCTCTCTCACCTCTGCCTCCCTTCCTTCATCCACACCACAGGCCTCGATGACTTTCACCTGTCCATCCACAGTGACATGGCCACCATTGTCAAAGCCATGGCCTCACCAGAGTCAGGCCTCGAGGTGCGTGACCGCATGTGGCTGAAGATCACCATCCCCAATGCCTTCATTGGTAAGAGACTGTGCTGCCTGCAGCAGAGGCAGGGACTGGGGAATGGGTGGCCTGTTTTCAAGCAGATGTCTAAGGGAGCATCTTTGTCTCCCTAAACAAATTGTTGACTAGGCAAGAGTCACAAATTGAACCTTTTGGTCCACTTTGTCTTTGCTCCAGTGTGGCTCACTGCCTCAAGGGCCACCATCTTCCTCTCCTGCCCAATTTAACTCTGTATTTGGTGGCAGGTTCGGATGTGGTAGATTGGCTCTATCACCATGTGGAGGGCTTTACAGACCGCCGTGAGTCCCGCAAATATGCCAGCAATCTGCTGAAGGCTGGCTACATCCGACACACCGTGAACAAGATCACCTTTTCGGAGCAGTGCTATTACATCTTCGGGGACCTCTGTGGAAGTATGGCTCTTGGTGTGGGTGGGAGGGAGAGGATGAAGGGGTAGTCCTGGATGGAGGGGTCCTGCAGAGCCCTGCTGACACCATGGGGACACACCTACAGCCATTGCCATCAGGCTGAGCCCCTTGTTCTACAGACTCTGTTAAGGCAGCAGTGAAGAATATCCCAGCTCCCTTGTCCTGCTGCTGAGGTAGCGAAGTTGGAAGCAACATTGACAGTGTCACCTACTATGTGATCTTTTCTCCTGGGCAGTCATAGCAGAGTCTCAGTCTTTACTGGCTGTCTCCAGGCTCAGAACTTCAGTGCTGGCAAGGGGTTGGTGTTCAGGCAACTGGGTTCTGCTCAAGTAGGAGGGATGGGGGAAGGAATTGGCAGGATGAGCTGTAGCTCTGATGTGGTCCTTTCCCACCAAGCTGGTCTCTGTATTAGAGTGGCAGCTTGGACTCCCACAGCCTAGCAGTTGTTCAGCCAGGAAGCACAAATAGTGGCATTGACTAGCAGAGAGAGTGCCAATTTCTTGTGTCTCCTTGCATATCCTGTCCTTGTCTATCATCAAGAATGGACAGAAAACTGCTTCACCACATGTGGTTGTTTTTCTGCTTGGATTAACCCCTGTTCTCTGCTTTCTTGCAGACATGGCTAATCTGTCTCTTCATGATCATGATGGCTCCAGCGGTGCCTCTGATCAGGACACTTTGGCTCCGCTCCCCCACCCAGGAGCGGCACCCTGGCCTATGGCCTTCCCATATCAGTATCCACCACCTCATCCATACAACCCCCATCCCGGCTTCCCTGACCCAGGCTACAGCTACGGAGGGGGCAGTGCAGGCAGCCAGCACAGTGAAGGTGAGTGAAAGGGACTAAAATATGCCTGCAGGTGGGCAGAGGTATTCAGTACAGGAAAGCAGCAAGAAAAGGCTGCTTAGGCAAGACCCTATGTGGGGGAAGCCAGGGCAAAAGCCATCTCGGAAGGGTCGTGGGACTCACTGCTGAAAGGAGACTGAGAGCACAGACTGTTCTGGCACCTGGCTATGCCGGAGCATGCTGTAGCCCTCCCTTTGCTAGATGAGCATCTGTTCTTCCTGATTTGTCTGAGCTGGCGCCTAACCTTGCCTCGTGTGCTTCGCAGGGAGCCGGAGCAGTGGTTCCAATCGCAGTGGCAGCGAGAGGAGGAAGGAGAGAGAGAAGACCGGGGAGTCAAAGTCAGGTGGCAGCGGTAGCGAGTCGGACCACACCACGAGGAGCAGCATGAGGCGCGAGCGTGCGGCCAGCGAGCGCTCGGTGCCGGCCAGCCAGCACAGCCAGCGCAGCCAGCACTCCCTGGCTCACAGCATCCGCAGCCACCACAGCCAGCAGTCGTACGGGCCGCCCGGCCTCCCCCCTCTCTTCAGCCCCCCCATGTTGCTGATGCCTCCACCACCGTCAGCCATGGGGCCCCCCGGGGCACCGCCGGGCCGTGACCTGGCCTCTGTGCCCCCCGAACTGACAGCCAGTAGACAGTCCTTCCGAATGGCCATGGGCAACCCCAGTGAGTTCTTTGTGGATGTAATGTGAAGCGCCCATCCCCTGTCTGTCTGCTGTCCCTCCTTCCCCCTTCCACCCCTGTCGTTCGTTTCCTAGGACCAGCCCTGGCTTCGCCCCTTGTTTTTTTGGGGTTTTTTTTGTTTCTTTTTTTTGTCTTGATAATGAAAAGAAAAAAGGGAAAAAAAATAATAAATGGAACTAAACCTTGATTCTAATCCCTCCTCAAGCGGGGTGGACAGGCCTGGCAGGCCTGCTGGGTGCTGTCAGCCTATCCCGCCATCAGACTTGTGTATTGCCGATGGTAATTCCCTCCTGCCATCCTCTCTAACCCCATTAATCCGCATCCGTCCCAGCACCCTGTGCTGCTTGCCCGTGTGTCACTGCTGCCTCAGTCCTTCCACCCTAAACATCTCTTCTTTCTTTTCACCCTTTTGTGTTTCTTCTATCAAGCAGCAAAGAATTACGGGGTGTTTGACTTTCTCTGAGCCTGCCGCCCGTGGGGGGGAGAGCTGGAGCATGGTGTGGCCCGACAGCAGGACACGGAGCTCCAGGGGCGCTGGGCACGCATGGCGCTGAAGATGGCTTCTTTCCTCCCCCTCGTGGAAGATGCCCTGCCCTTCCCACAGCCCTGAGAGGGGAGCAGGGACCAGCCTTATATATGTACTTTAAATCCCGTTGTAGTTGCCTTTTGGCTAATGCATGAATGTTCCAGGGCTTCAGTGCCTCCAGGGAGTGGAGAGATGCTGCCACTTCCCTCTTGCCTCCCTTCTCTTGCCCACATATTGGGCCAGGTCCAAGCCTGACACTGCCCCATGGCAGGACTCTCCTTCACCTTGGCCAGGCCTTGGGGCTGGG
Source organism: Pomatostomus ruficeps (assembly GCA_013400735.1). Classification (NCBI taxonomy): domain Eukaryota; kingdom Metazoa; phylum Chordata; class Aves; order Passeriformes; family Timaliidae; genus Pomatostomus; species Pomatostomus ruficeps. Next base: position 186,641 of record VYZT01046205.1, read on the forward strand.
GCTGTACCTCTGCATCCAGCCCAGAGTGGTGGCAAGTGCCTGTGTGCCATCTCTTGGCGTGACTCAGTGCCCTACACCTGCTCTGGGGTACTTTGGGGGGGATTTAAGGGCAGAGCTCTGCTCCTTCCATCCTGCTCTTTGCCCTCCTGCCTGCAATGTGCTGCTGCCTGTCCTGTTTGTAGGGCTGTCCCATGCCTGGGGCTGGTGGTGGCAGCTGTGGCCTTTTCCCTCCTGCTGTCGCGCTGCTGCTCAGCTATGTGATACCTTCAAGGGCCTGGACAGAGTTAGAAAGTGAGGGCGGGGCACAGTTAGTTCACTTTCATACTTTGGAGCAACGTGGAGGTCCCCTGTATTTGCTCTCTGAAGGGCATGAGTCTGTCTCCTCTGCCCAGTGCTGCTGGCCTGGCTGCTGGAAGGGACAAACCTCTGGGACAGCCCTGCTCCCTCTGGGCTGTGAGCGGTGCCTGGTGGCAACACGAGCTCTCCAGGGACGAGATTGCAGCCTGAACCATGGCCCCTGGGCTCAGCGCCCACAGCTGTGCTGGGACAGTTGAGTCTGCTCCAGTGCTCCCTGCCTTTCTTCCTTCCACTTCTGGATACTCGGAGACGTGCCTGGGGCTGGGGCAGCCCTTTCCCCATGCCCAGGGCCAAGCACGGTACAGTATAGACATGCTCGACCCTGCTGCTGTTGGTGCTGGCGCCCCGGCGCCCTCTCCTCCTGCCACGCTGTGGCTTTCTCCATAAGTGTTGCCTCTTTCCGTCTTTCTTGTGTTCGCGGTTTTTATACAATGGAGTTGAAATGTATTTTTTTCCTTGGGAGTCTGCATTGCCTCTGCAGCCCCTCTGCCAGCTCTCACGCGCCATCAGTTCATCTCCCTGACTCCCTAAAGCCTCTCCTTCCCCTCTGCCCGCTGGAGTCAGACTGTCCCCAGCAGCCTCCCTGGCCACTGCTCACCCCTTGCCCTGCCCTACCCGCTGGGTTTTATAAAAACAACACCAATCTCCTTGTTTTTATTTATAAACATAGTTTTATTGGACTCCTGCCTTGTGTCGTTCGTTTATTCTTTTCCCCCCAGCCTCCTCCGTCCTCCTGCCTTTCGCTCTAAAGCGAGATCCCAGCAGGACGAGCGCACCCTGTGCCAGTGTTCCAGCTGTCTTTTCCCAGGATGCCGAGGCCGGCTGCGGACTGAGTCTCTCCGGAGGGGGGCCTGGGCGGGGGCTCTCGGGGTTCCCTGGGTTCCCGTCTCCAGCCGCAGCACTGCGGGGAGAACCAGGGACCAGTCCGAGCGTGGGCGCTGGCCCTTGGCGGGGCGGGGGAGAGCGGGAATGCCTGTGCGCGAGGCCAGCGGGAGCCAGCAGCCCTGTGGAAGGGCGCGGCGACCTCAGGATTTTGCGTGGCGAGCGCGGCCTCCTGCCCGGGCGCACCCCCGGCCCAGCCGCTCGCTGAGCGCGGCTGCCATGCTGTACTCGCCCCTCCGCAGACTACAACTCCCAGTATGCCCTGCGCGGAAATGTCATTCCCGCCCCCGCCGCGCGGCCCCCCGGNCGGCGGGCTGCGCGGCCCCCGTCCCTCCTCCGGGCGGCTTCCTGCGGCCGGGCTCGCTCTGCGGCCGCGCCCGGGCGGTGGCCGAGCTGCTGCGGGTGGCGGCTCGCTAGGCGCTGGTTGGGGGTTGGGGTCTGCAGGCCCGGGGGCGGGCAGGCGGCTGCAGGGCGAGGTGTCCCGCCGGCTGCCCTTGGGAGGGATGCGGGAGTGCCCCGGAGCCGAGAGGGAGGGAGGGAAGCGGGGCCGCCCGGGAGGGCTTTTCCTCAGTCTCCTCTGAGCGGGCGCTGGGCGACCCCATCGTTCGCTCGTACATGACTTGGGGCTCAGGGGGTTTATTAACAGCTGTTAATTAGCTCTCTGCCGGGAATACCTGTGTGGCAGCCCTGCGGTGCTGCACCAGGGGAGGGTGGGGACAGGGTCGGGCTGTGTGTGGCACAGGAAGGCCGGCACCGATGCGTCAGGTCAGCCTGAGCAAAGGTTTTTTCAGACGGATCGGGCTGGAACTTCACCGAAAATTACTTGCCTGTACTACTGATCCAAACGTGAATTAGCTGGGTCATGGCTTGCACTCTGCTTCCTCCCTGGAAAACCTGCTGAGGCAGAACGCAGCGCTGCTGATGTTGAACTGCTTATTCTGAGGCTTAAAGCAGGCTCCTATCCAGCGGCTCTTCTGGATGCATTTCCACATCCACTCTTCCCAGGACTAGGTTTTTGGATTCAGTCAAACTGCAGGAAGCATAGCCTGTGTTTATCACCCAGTGCAGCTGACTTCTCTCCCCACTGGGAAATGACTTGCTTTTGATCTAGTGTTCTCCCCATACGCTGTGTGAGTCCATGATCTGTTTTCTGCTTGCTTTAGTATGACAAAGCTGCTATCAAGTTTTAGCCTCAGGGTGCCAAAATCTGAGCCTGGAACTTGCCCAGATAGGTGAGTCTGGATGGGTTCTGTGGCTTGGAAGTCTAGCTATTGCAGGCTTCTAACTGTATATGGGCTCTTGTGGTGTTTGGTTGGGCAACATTTGCTTGAATCCTGTCAGCTGTAGCGACTGTTTTTTCCTATAGTAAAAGCTGTGTCTGTCCCTGTGAGTTTTGCTTGGAGGGACAATCTCAGTTCTGAAGAGATGCTGCCAAACTGTCTACTTCCATATTTTTCCTGTCAGAAGGGAGGCATCACTCCTCTTCTGTAGGAAATGCCATGTTACTGACATCTAGTGACAAAGATACCTGGTGTTCTTTGGGTTGCAGAGTGGCCATGTTCCAGGGAGAGCATTGGGATGTCTTTGAAGGGTATTATGGCTGGCTGCTTCCTCCTCCCGAAAGAGCACAGTCCTAGCTTTTGGAGTGTTGAATCTTGAGGCTGTCAAGGGTTACATTTTGAGTTCTTTGAAACACAGAAGACTGGAAATGCATGCTAGTTTGATACTATCTCTTTTTCTTTTTCTTTTGATGGAACAGGAACAGTCACTAAACAAAACAGGCTTTATAAAGAAACTTCCTGTGACCCTAGTTAAACTTTTCTTGCCTCATCCCTGCATCAAGAAAAGGTAAAGCCAAGACTGTCTTTTGCAGCACGATGTCTTGCACTGGTTTTCTAAGTTTATTCTACTGAAGACAGAATATTTAAAGGCTTTTCTTGGGGCTAACTGGAGGATGGACGGAAGTACAGCCTGTAGGACCAAAATATAATTGGTCTATAAGGCAGAGTCTGCTTCTCTCCTTTAGTGAGTGACCTACTGAGTCAAAAGTTACTGGCAAGTCGGGTATTATTTTGATCTTGGCAGGAGGTCAGCAGCTCAACTAAAAGCTTGCAGGCAGAGGCACAGAATGTGAAATGCAGTTATGTGCTCTCCAGTAAAAGTAGAGAAAAAAGCCAACACATCAGGGCACCTAGACCATTAGCCATCTGCAGAATACAAGCTCTAACTCAAACTCCACTCTGTGCCTCTAACCTCTTCTAGTTCAAACTGACTTTAGAAATACCTTAGTAGAACTGGTAGAAATAGAAGAAGGTATTGGGGCTGTTCATATAAGGTTGGGCTCAAAATATGGTGGAGAGGTGTGTTAAATGCTGTATCTGTGATGTTTTACCAGAGTAAGGGAGCGTCTTGTGTTTCCCGTGTCAGTATTTATCTCTTGTTACTCTTTAGACTGGCTGCGTGCAGTATGGCACGCAGAAGTGGGCTGTAGGAGGAGAGCATGGTAAGAGAACGTGCTTCTCTTCCTGCCCACTGGTTATGGGGATTTATGGGATTTGGTTTAAAATAGGAACAGTTTTTCTGAAACTGATGGGTTTATCTCAGGATCTCTTTAGCTCAGGGTATGCCCCTTAAGTAAATTATGCAGCCTGTCTTCCCCAGGATGAAGCGATTGCAGCTACTCTTGTTTAAAACCAAGTGCAGCCCATGGCTTCCTGGAAAGTCGCTAATGCAGCCCTCTAAGCAAAGCTTAGGTGCTCAGATTAGTTGGTGGGGTGATGGCATTGTTTTGAGCCTTAAGTCTTTTGAGTTAATAATGGCTAGTGGTAGCCTGGAAGGATGGGTTTTCCCAACAGCTCCAGTTTGCCAGAGCAGCTTGACTTAGCCCCCTCCCGCTTCAACTACTGTCACTTGTCCAAGATCATACTGATTTCTGGAATGCAGAAGCGGTTATAGTTGGTGATTTGCCCTGAAGAGCTTCAGTACCTCTCCTGGTTTCTTCCTGGATGAGAACTCAGCAGCTAATGTACCTTGAACTGCTTAGTTAGATAAGCTCATTAATGCACAGAAGCCTTACTCACTGTTAAGTCAGAACCCAAACTATCTTTTAATAGACTACTAGAGGGGTTGGTTGCTTTACACCAGCTTATGAACTGACTTGTGTTTGCTGTTTCCTGGATGTGCTCTGTAGATTACAGAAATCAGCATTCCTGTTTGCATTCAAACTAAGTGATGCTGGTGTTGTAGGAAACTTCCAGCCCCTTAATGGGAGTGACAAAGTCCGAGTAGCTGGGTCTTGAGCTCACTACTGATCGACTTGTGTTTATTTTTACCCTGTACAGGAAATTCAATGAGCTTATGGCCTGTCTCACAGTGGGGCTGTGGCCAAAATGGCTCTACAGGTGAGCAGCAGTCCCCAAGGTCTGCTCATCCCACCTCAGTGGCTTGCTCTGTCAGTGGCTGGTTGAAGACCTATTTTTCCCCACTTACAGTGCCAGGACAGGTATCTCTGTGGTAAGAATATCACCCACACAGCTAGCTTGGGAAAATACAGCTGATCCAAATGTTGCCTCCTAAAATGAATGAACAAGTGTGCTGACTGGTGATTCTACTGGTGCTCTTCAAGCCCTGGCACTGTTGGGGTGATAATGTGAAACTGTAGTTACATTGTTAGGGGCAACATAAGAACTGCTGCAGTCACATTGCTCCTGAGCAGTTATTCTTGAGCTGCTGTGTCACCACTGCACCTCTGGAGAGAGGACACAGGATTTGCTGAGCAGGTGCCATGAGAGCAAACAGACCTGGCTCAAGAGTTCCGCAGCTTCTGTCTGCACTGGACTTAGAGAAGCTGGCAGGGAAGGATACAAAGAAGTGTATTTGTGCTTTCCTGAGGCAGAAATACCAATATACACCCAAAATTTATGGTGACTCTGGTACCATTAGGCTGTAGGCACATTCCATTGCTAGTGACATGTTTCTTCCAGACAGTTCCTCATTCTTCTGGAGCTAGAACAGGTATCTCTTGCCTTGGATGTGAAACTGGAGTTACTGCAGCCGTGTTCCTTTTACCACTGCAGAAAACTGACTAAAAATTCATTGTTTTTCCTGAGCAACAAATTTGAGCAGATCAGCTTGTTTGTTTGTTTGTTTTTACTTGTGCAAATACAGTTACAAAAGGCAGTGTTCCAAAGTTTGTGGTGTAGGTTGAAGCTACCACTGTCTCTGTTGGTGAAAGACCTCAGGTTATGGGGCAAAGGTATTGGAGAAAATCACTTATTTCAGTATCTCTGTATTTGGAATTTAGGCTAGAATTCAGCATTAGTCTTTCATACCCTTCTGAACAGATGACTGATGCTGCAGTTGTGTCCTACTGCTGGTGTGATGCTGTGGCTTCTCAAGTAGAGAGACCATGGAAGGCTAATGCCCTGGGCAGAAACTACAGCGTTGGTACTGTGTGCTGTCGTGTTTCTGAAAGAGTTGCTGTAGATACAAACAAACAGCTGCAGAGGGAACAAACTGTGCTGGTTAGTTGATTCCTCATGTGTGCCTTGTTTAGTCTAAGAAAGCTCCATGCTGCGTGTTGTTCATTTTTCTACAGCTATTCTAAGTCAGAACTGATGAAGAGGAAACGGAAGAGGAAGGCTGGGCTCTCACATGCTGCAGGAGGGAGCTGCTCTATCTCCACTTGATAAATGCAGGTTTAGTGCATCATCTCACTAAGTAGCTCCCAGTCCAGCCACTTGCTGTATCCCACAATATGTGAAACTGACAGTCCAGCAACAGGATCCTACTGCCTGAGCTTGTGCTCCTGACTTCACCCATGCATTCCAAGTGGGTGGCCAATGTAGGCCTGCAAGGACGAAGTCTGACTTTTGGAGAACCACCTCCTTTTAGGTCAGACCTAATAAACAGAGCATTTTCCATCTATGATAGAATCGGTGGACAAAAGCAGGTTTTCAGATGTGGTGCTTTATTGTGTCTTTATCTTTCTCTGGACTCCCTTGGTTATGGTGTGCAGCTCACCTGCTGCAGACTGACTTCTGGGGCTCCATCCAGCATGTCTTGGTGGTTTGAGAGCAGAGTGCGTAATGCACATGCCTTGCACAGTGGGGGCACTGAGACATGATTTGAGGCAAGTATGCATGATTCCTAGGATGGTGCATGTTACCGTGTCACTCATTGTAGGCCCAGCTAATCCTGCTGCTTCTCTGTTATGTAACTACTGAAATGCATTGAAATCTTCATCCCAGCCTTTGTTTTTATATGTGTGCTCTTTTTTTTGTAGCTGGCTGTCTTAATGCTGTAACTTTGCCACAGTTGATCTAAAGGTATATTTTAATACTCTCATCTTCCATTGAGTAAAAAGGCATTCTGAAAAGTCATTTCCATGTCATCTTAACTCCTGGTGAGTTTATAAACATGTATATAGAAGTATGTGGTCTGTCTATGGTGCTCTTCATGCTCCTTTTCTTTTTGTGGGTTGAAATGGAAGTATATGGGAATGTGAGCACCTGGCAGGAGGGCAGGAAGTTTACTGGCCTTAGGTATTTGTAGGAGCTACATTCAGATGTTAGATGTACCCCAGCAGCTGCTTGAAGAATGCAGAGTGTTTTGGGAGAGGGCTGTTGTTCCTAAATTGAGGTGATTACTCACCAACTGGTGTGAATTCAACATACATGTGGATCATCCCTGTACTTAACTAGAATAAATCCATCCATACTATAAGTAGAAAATCGGGTGGTAGCTACCAGTGTGGAGCAGGTTGCCATATGTTCAAGCTAGTGAACCAGGAGTGGAGCTGCAAAGCTCTGAAAATGCAGTTGATGGATCATTAACCCAAAGATTTTGGCTGGAGTCATCTTGGTTTCCAGACACTTGGTGGTAAACAGTTGAAGAGGTGGTGGGCTTGGCTCTTAAGCTGTGTCTGGCAGTGAGATATTAGGCTGAGGAAGCTCAGAAGCAGGGTAGAGCAAGCTCCCTAGAAAAGGCTGACTGGAGAGGAGCAGAATGAGTCATTGAAAGCTGATTGAGCAATGCTTTCTGAGTCACGTCGCTAATGCACACTGAGCAGATGAACCCATCTCCTGTGCTGGATTTTTTGTTCTGAGGCCTTCTGATTCCAGCAGCCATGAGTCACTGAATGTCAGTCTCAAATTAATTTCAGCCCTCCTCCCTGCAGTTCTTAACCACTGCAGGCATTAGGATCTTTCACTTCCAAAGCTGATCCGTAAGGAAAACTATTAATTATTTTAAAAGATGTGGAAGATTGTACTGTGACTGAACTATACCACTAAAATCCTCATTGTTGTGACAATGTAACCTTGAAATAGTTGAAAGGAGTATCTGTGAAACTTGAAACACAAAGGAGGATCAAAACAAAGCAGGCTTATTTTCACTGCAGCCACTTCAAGGAGAGCCATTGTCATCTTAAAGAGCCATTCTTCTTGCTGAGCTTTAAGCAACTTTGTTTTGCATTCTGCCCTTTGTATAGCTTTCCTTTCTGTTCATAGATCTCTGGACTACTTATTCCACCTCTTGAGTTTCCAGCTGTGTGGACATACTTCCATTAGCTGATGGAAGTAATTCTGTCGTGGAGAGGGAGTGCAGTCACTCTGATCTTGTGTCTTGAAAGGACATAATGCAAGGTTTGAGCAAAAGACTGGAATGTTGTCCAGTGAAGGCTGACAGCGAGCAGCTCTGCACCAAACTGAACTTGCCATAAGTTGTGTTGATGCCATTGTGCTGTCTATGCCTGTGATGCTTGGAACTCTTCAAGATGCTGAACTGCAAAAGTTGAGTAGATGAGGGAGGTCTGCTTATAATTATGTTAAACACCTTGTGTAGTTGAGACCTGGTTGTTCTGTGATGCCATTAGACAAGAGTGCAGCAAGAGGTTTATACTGCATGTGTCCTTCAGCTACTGCAAAGAACTAATTGGTAGCTGGTACTGTTGGGAAGGTCATCTAAAACGCTTTCCTTGTAGTCACTGTTTTTAGCCCATGTGACTTTGCTGGTGCCTGGAAACACTTTACCAATTGTCTGACACAAATTGTTAGGTAAATGTGAATTCAGGTTTAATTTTTAGAGCTGCAGAATTGTGTGTTCTTTCAGACTTGAGGAGAATCATAAGTCATATGGAGGCATTCTGCTTCTACATGTGAAATAAGGCTCGTGTATATGTCTCAGGTATGGATGGTAGGCTGCCCTTATAAAACAAACTGTCAGAATGGTCCTGATCCTGTGGCCAAATCTGTAGTGGTAGGGAAAAGTACCAAGCTCAGGTGTTAACCAGGGCCTCATGTAGCACACAAGTCAGAAGACTTTGAGCAAGTTCATTATCGAGTTGTATTGCCCGTGTAGTACAGCTAGCACACATCAGCTGGCTGGTGGCAGATCTCTGCATACTTCTATTTTGTACCATACAAGAACTTGCAATAAGAGCACTCCCAGTCAGTAGTCGTGGCAGTGGGATGTGTGTAGATATGAGGGTATTCAGAGTAGTAAGGGCAAAGTAGATCAAAGAGGTACAGGTGAGACTACAAAATGGCACCCGAAATTAAAGATATATAATTGTACAATGGTGCAAATAGGAGGTGTGGATGGAGTAGCAAAGGCAATTCTGGCTTCCCCTGTAGTGTGATTAATCACTTTGAACACTCAATTCAGTGTGATCCTGGAGTTAGCACAGATGATGAAATAGTTTCTTGCTGAGTGGTAGTTGGAAAGTGTAAGTGAAATATTCAGAACAACTAGGGAAAGATCAAAGTGGGCTATGTATGATTATCATGTTGTCTGTGTTGTGCTTTGCTTACATTTTGAACAACTTGTGCAGTTCCAGAAGCAAAGTGGTTGGAGGAAGGTACTGAGAATGACGAAAACATAAAGCAATTTTCCTTTGAAGAGAAACTGAGTAAGGTGGGAGCATCTCATTCTGGAAAAGGTGTGATAGAGTGGAGAAGATTTGAAAAATTCTGAGTGGCCTGGAGATGGAGTATGGGGCCTAGTTCTTAATTGCTTCTTCCCATACTTGAATTGGAGGCCACTAAACAAAGCTGGGAGAAGGAAGACAAAGGAAGTTTAAAACAAAAACAAGGGTGTTTTGTACAGTAAGAGATCCATCCAGAGTTCTAAAATAAACAAGCTGTTGCAGGAGAATCTCCTGGAGAGTGTTTTTTTGACCTGTTCTGTTACCTGACTGTCGCTTTGTTGGCAGCGTTGGAAACAAGACACTGAACAATCGCTCTGCAATACGAACCAATACAGCTCTTAAATGTGCCAGTGAAGGTGGAACCAGGAGCTATCTTTGCATGGGAAGTCTGCAGCTTGAACTCCTCTCCTGGTATATTTTGTATAAGGAAGAAGCCAAGCATTTTGTTGCATTGATGAAGAATTTTTCAAAGACTAAAAGCCTTTGAATCATGGTCTATCTACTCTCCATCTAACATGCTTTTACTGACATGTAGGGTGAGGAAGCAGTTGACTCTGCTGCCTGGCATTGTGATTCAGTTAAAAATGCTGATGTTTTTGTAACTTCAGCAAAGCTGCTACAGAATATGTTCTAACCTCACATATGAGAAAGCATGGCATCATTATTTCAGTCAACATTTAAAATTTATAGATCTTTCTAAGAGAATGCTTTTAATTTCCAATGCAAAGCTTGATCAGCAATCTTCTGCGTGTTTTATAGTAATGTAGTAAATATTCAAATCAAGGCTTTTTCAGAAAACGATTGGCTTGTCCTGCTGGCAAGAGGCTTTGTCTTGTATATGCTGCAAGTCTGATCCTGTTGCTCATCAAAGCAGACATTTCCTTTATACTAAAAATAGTGAAACAAATAACTTAAGCAGCATTAAAACTCAAGAGGGAGATTATTTTTTTTTAAGACTAGGATGTGCTTTCTAGGATTCTTCTGGAAAGGGTTTGTAGGATTCTTATGATCCAGCTTTGACCAGTTGCATAAGCTTCCAGGAAGCTGCTCTGCACAATGCAAATCTTAAAAGAGAATTCAGGAACTCTTCTTCACCTTTGATTGCAATAGTACCTATCTGAATGTGGAAGCCAGCACTGTAGCAGTCTGAAAACACATGCTTATTTCTTACCTGGAATGAAAAACCTAGTAAATAGGAAAGATTGGGCAAGAAGTTGCTTTCACTGTGATAATGTTTCTCATTTTTTTAATTGTTTGGCCTGTGTGAATGACCTTGCAAATGTTTCAGCATCTGCCTATCTTGTTGGGCAACTGTGTTCAATTCTCCATGTTTTGGGTTTCAGCCCTGCAGGTTACCTCTCCGTGGCCTTTTCATGCCTGTTAGGGTTATGTGTGCTTTGTGTAAGTAGTTGTGAGTCTGTGGTACAGCCACTTCCTTAAATCTGAGGAACTGGGTTTGTTTGGTTGACCAGTGGGATTGTCTTCTGCTGTGGGGATGCTGACATTGCTGCCACGGCAGTTTGTAGTCTTGGGCATGAGACAGCGAGCAGCTGCAAAAGGCTTTTCCCACTCATAACTACATGGGAATCTTGGACTGTGTGCTGGCTCTGTGTTAATGGGTTTGGTTACAGAGACTTAACCTGGAAGTAAATTAAATACTTGTATCCCAAAGTTATAAAGTGTTATAGTTGGAAATGGAAGAAAAACATACTTGAAAAGCTCTTCTATGCTAGATGGAGTCTCGGACATGAATATATGTTGATGACAGTGCCACAGGAAGCCACTGACAAGTGGCAGAAGGCAGCCTGTTAGTAGCCAGAGACACCTGATCAGCAGAATGTGGGAATAAAAGCTCACTAGTGAGCTTTGGGAAAACTGCTTGTCTCTTTCTGTTTTGACTTAACAACTGGCTTTTTGGCCCTTTCTTTTCCTTTTGATAAACTGAAGCAGCCATCTGGAAGCTGAAGACCTATAGCAGAGAAGTATGAGTAGTGTTATTCTTTGAGGACTCACTAGACGTAGCTAAAAATGTTGGTGTAAAGCCTTAAGAAATTTAAAGGTTCTTTTTTGTCTTGCTGAAGTTAAAAGTAGTGGCGGCACTATAAACCTTGGCTTAGCACAAAACTCACGTCTGCAGTAGTTCCTTCAAAATGGGCAGCTACTGTAGTTTATTGGATGTAACTTCTAGAGGATACATTACTCTTGATAATTCAGAAGTCCTTTAGTCCCTCTGATGTGTGTATTGTTTTTGTATTCTCTTTTTTTCCTGACCTTTGAAATGATCCAAGGCTGGGTCACTTTAACTTTGTCATTGCAGCATTCCTGAGCAGACACATATCGGTTCACTGTCAGCATCTGTCTCTAGGCTGGCCTCTCCCTATCCTTTTCACCCAGCCCAGACTAGTGGGTGTAGGCTAACCCACCCAAACAGCAGTGTGGAGATGGTTGTTATCTAATGCTCTGCAGTGCCCAAGCTGAGAAGTACCTGTGTGATCAGCCCAAGGCCTGCCCTGTCACACTTGCAGTTCTCTTCTGGGACTAAACCGACCAAACAGTTGCTGCTGTGGGTATTATGACTTTGACCTAAGTGAACAGAAGTGTATAAGACCCAGGAACGGGATCTGGAGAAGTAGCTGTATGTTTTAAAAAGTCTTCTGTATCAATAATGTCTACCAGCATTGTAGCTCTCTGCAAAGCAATCTTCCTTTGAAGAAAGAGAAAATTAGCAGTTTAGGAGGGTAACTTCTGAGAGACTATCTCCCAGTTCAAGTGGGTCACGATTGTGACCTTCCACTCCAGTGGTACCTCATGGGCAGATGGCTCTCAGTTTTAATTCTGAAGTGTGACTGAATATGGCTGCTAGTGATTAGCAAAGGTTCTTACACTGATGTGTAAAAACTGTAAAAGTGGTAGTAAATGGAGATGTACTTGCTGCTAGGAACCCCCTCTCATGTGGTGATAGACATGTCAGACATTTGTGGGAACTGCATGCAAAAAGACTTATGAATTGCATCTTATTTGTATCTCAGTCATTAGGCAGTAGACACTTTATAGTAGAAGTAAGGGGTCTTCGATTTGCTTGTAGTTCCAGGCCTGTGTTTTTTCTCACATTCAAGGGGTATGTTTTGGATACTTGTCCTTGAGGCTTGACCTGTCCATGCTGATTTTTGGAATGAGAAGACAGCTTCTATTTCAGTGCCAATTTTAAGCTTTAGTCGTGGCTACAAATCGTTGCTGTGCAGCCTACTAATATGTGCTCTTTCTTGCTTCAGGTATTAAGCAACATGGGAAGTGAAGACTAAAGTTCCATCATGATCGGAGGCTTGTTCATCTATAATCACAAAGGAGAGGTTTTAATCTCTCGCGTCTACCGGGATGACATTGGGTAAGTGCTTCTCTTGCATCCCTGGTATTTGCATTTTTGTCTCATTTTGGTGCAGTAAACAACCCAGAGCTGCTTTGTTCTGCATTAGCTGTGCATGCATGTAAGACTGCAACTCAACTTGCTGCTCTAGGCTTAGCTTAGAAAAAAGAAGTTTAAGCCCTGGTCACTTACAGTGAAGGATAGCCTGCAGCCAAACCTGAGACATTCTTTTGGATGGTGGAGATCTGGCCATTATTCCAAAAGCTTCAGTGACATGGACTGCCACTGTGGGAGCCTACCTCACTGTAATCACTAAAACTTCACAGAAGCAGTAATGTGAGAACTGTCTGCCACACACTATAGCCAGGGCTCTGAATTAGTTTCAGGCACTGATGTCTAACATCAAGTACAGGCATGCAGGAGACTGTGCTCTTGAAAAGTTTTAACTGCAAGCAGTCTCATAGCAACCATGGCTGTACTCCTACAGCTGGCTTTCTGTTCCCCAGCTTTGTATGGCAGCCTTGTGTGTGAAAAGCTTACATTTATTGGGTAACTGAAGTTGTGGAAAGCCCTGACAACCTTCTGTAGATTGTAGGTGTCTTGTTGCACTTCCCCCAAGTGCTATGATGCTCATGTAGACTGGATCTGTGCAATCCTTAGGCTGCTAGTTCCCAGAAGGTATCTTACTAAAAATATGGTGTCTTGTAGGCAGTGGATTGTGCTGTAGGAAACCGTCAGTGATGGTGCTGCTTGGGCTGAAAACCTTAAATTTAAGGGTTTGGTGCACAACACTACTCTTTCTAGTGGGTTTTTGTTAGGGTCAGGCATCAGGTGGAAGTTAGTAATTAAGTTGGCAGAGTTAAGACAGAGCTAACGGAAACAGAGCTGTGGTAGGTGCTAATTCAAAGTTCAGTGAGAGAGAGCCTTCAGGCCAGTTTAGGTAAAAATAGTTTATACCAGGTCTCCACAATGACTGGTGGTAGGATGTGCTGTGAAATGACTTGTTGCCATAAATGACAAAAAACTGTCAAGCCCATCTGCCTTCAGACTGCTCTGGTCTGAAGAGTATGTCCCTTCTGGTTATGGATTGTGTAGTGGAGGTTAAAAGTTGAGGTAGAACTAGTAGCTAGTCAAGGCTTGTAGTGTTTCATCAAGGGAGTAGTCAACACAGTGTCTGTAATGAGGCTTCACCTAATGAGCTCTTAAGTCTCTTGGCTTGTTCTAGGTCAGCTAAGGCAAAGTAGCTCTTCTAAGGTTGACTGAGTTATTCCAGGACTTCCACACATAGCTGAGCCAAGGAAGCATTGTATTTCTCAAGCACAAGGCCAGTGGCTATGATGTTTTGCCTCTTTTCTACTGTACAAACTCTCATCAGTCTTCATTACTTGTTAGCTGAAGCTCTTCAGAGCAATTCATATTGCTGACTGACTTTGTAAAGCTGGTATCACAGTGACTGAGCCAAGCCAGTCTGGATTATAGGTAACTTTTGAGAATGATTCAGAGGGCTAGGGACACTTTCACTGGAGTTTCTGGCAAAAGTATTTTTTTGTGTTTGCAAAACTTGAACATTTACGTGATGGTTCTCAAACTGATGTTTATTCAAGAAGGCCTTTTAATTTAAATGGCATTGTGGCTTTGGAGATGCAAACTGGGGAGCAAAGTAGGTATTTTTAATGTGATCTTCTATTGCTTTTTATCTTGGCTCATTTCTCTTACAAAGTGAGTGCCTTATGTTCAGTACGTGATAAAGTACTTCCTGCTGCTGGCCAGACAAAGCTAGAAAATAGGATTTCCTGCCTGATCCTATCGTAACTTTTTCACTTGGCAGAGTGCCAAAAATATTCCAGTGTTTTCTCTTGAACTTGAGGAGCTGGTGTTCCCTGGAGTGAAATCATCCATTCAGTTCTTGTGAAAGTGTCAGTCTTGTGACTTAGGTGGAGCTGGTGTTGACTGTTAACCGAGCTTGCTCCCCAAGGTGCTGGATTTCTTCTCAAACAGGCCTTCAGTGCTGGTTTGGAATTTTTTTGAAAAGGTAGCCTTACAGAAAAAGTTGTTATAAAATGGCTATGTCTCATCTTGTGATGTAATCAAGAAATTGAGAGTCTTTCCATTTCCTAGTCTGAACATTAGCATTAATGCCACATCTGCATAAAAGCTTTTAATATCCTAACGTTCAGTGACAGGTAGGGAAAGGAACAGCCATGATACTGTAGCTTGTACTCAACTCTTTAGGAGTTCTGTCTCTAACCAAACAACTGAGTAATAGACTTCTAGCATACTATACAGTTCTTAGTTCCTAAGCAGGAATTCTGAAGTGCTGAGGGCTGAACCCACCCTGCTTGTTGGGAGGTAGTTGAATAGGAAATGAGCATAACTGCTCCCTGTCTTCATGAGTGATTGACCCCTAAGACTCCTTGGTCTTGGCCATTGCCTTTGGCATTCTGAAGCCTCAATTTCTGAGTTGGCACATCTTAAAGATCATCTGTGGTTATGAGAACACCTCCCCTTGCACAGTTTAAGGGCCCTAAAAAGCACATACTAGCTCAGATGTAATGACCAAAGTGACAATGACGATATCCTTCTTTTGACTTTGTTAAAGGCAGAAGTACCACAAAACTTGAACTTTCTTTGCTTGCAACTTAGAATGGCTTTGGTGCATGTAGCGCATCTGTTCGTACAGCAGCTAGCTGCATGTATTAGCAGCCTTATTAAAAAAAAAAAAAGGAAAAACACCATGCGTTTAATTCAGGACACCATGGAGGGCTCTGCTGTAATTTTTGCGTGCCTTGTTCTTTGGTGACTTAGTCGTTGGGGAACCTACCTGCATTTAAGAATGCAGCTATGTAGTAAAACTTTAGCTATTTGAAACTGAGCAGCTTACATGACAAACTGCATGCACTTTAAATGTAATAGGTGTTTGGTTTCTGAGCTTCTAATACATCACGTCTGCTTCATGGCTCTTGATCCTTAACGGAAAAAGTGCAAGCTGGATAGAGCAGTCTCTGAATCTGCAGGATGTGCCCTATCTCTCCAGATGTGCTCCAGCTCTATCAAACTTGCTGTATTTCCTGTTGGCTGGACCAAACCAGAATGCATCGACCCAAACACCTTCAAATGAGAAGTACTGTCATAGAAATTCCCACCAGACTTGTAGCCCTGTCCTGAGGCAGACTGGGAAGAAGATACCTGATACACTGCGGTCCCCAGGTGATGCCTCTGATGAGGCTTTGGGGTTTTTCCACACCAACGCCTGCTATCTATATTAGCAGAGCAGACTGGGTATCACTGATGTGATACAGGTGCAGCTCACCTGGACTAAATGCCCAATTAGCCCTAAAGTTCAGCCAAACACAAGACTGTCCCTGCTGACAGCCTGACCATGGCATGTCAGTGTTGTACCTTGCGAGGGCTTCATTGCTGCTGTAGCTTGTTACTGTCCATCCAATGCCACCTTGGCCTTTTGTGCCAAGGAGCAGGGGGAGGGGGTGCTGTTTGGTCTCTTCTTATCTCTTTGGATTCATTGTGCCTTGTGTGTGTGTTTCTAACCCTTTCTCTTGTTGCTGTCACTCCTCCTTTCTCCGCTGGCGCCATTTCTGTCCATCCCATCTCATTGGCTGCTGTAGCAATAGGTAAGAGACGCGTGGTAGGCCACGACTGGCACTGCACAGTGGGCACCTGGTGTGCTAGCAAAGCCTCCCTGACATGAGGCTTCTCCTCTAGTGTGCACCAGTCTGGTGACTGGTTCTGGTGCTACTTCTAGTGGGTTAGAACTTGAGGCTGGGAGGGCTAATGCTCCAGAACAAGCTGAACTTTCCTTGCAAGGCTTACTGGAGGGGAGGATTGGGGCTTTTAGGTATTGTTATTTTATAGTAGATTAAATTACTTTCTTATAGAAAAACTAAAGTAGAAATGAAATATTAATTTAACTCCAACTTGCAAACCTTCTGGAGCAATAAAACCTGAGAAGTATTCGAAAGCCAGAATTTTGCTTAGCGGGGAGCGTGTTTACTGATGAAACTTCTGCATATGTCCCCAGACCTTCAAGGAGCAAACACCTGCTGTGGTAGCATATGTTCCTTTGAATATCCTTTGTTTTCTAACTTGAAACTGTCTGTTGGATTGTTGACAACCCTCAGTGCTTACAAGCATTTGTATGCCTGTATCCTTGCTTGCAAGGATGATATTACTGTCTGCTCTCAAACATGTTTCTGCATAATCAGTACCATGGCCTTGATGCTGCAGTCAGACCCCCTGTTCTACAGAGTGTCTGAGAGTATGAGTAATAAAGCACGACTAAATGAGTCTTGGCTTCGTGTGTAGGCTGTTGCTTTAAGTTTTGGTCTTGTTATATGGGCTTGTCACTTGGGCTTCCTTCCTGTATTCTCAGGATTGGTGGACTTAATTTGGGAAGTTTATTCTGACTTGTAGTTACAGGATAAGGAGACCAGTGTGCAAGAGCTGGCATCCAGAATGTCACTCGGAATCCATTTAGCAAGGAGGGGTTTTTTCCCTGTTGCTAGTGTACAGACAGTTTGGATCAAAGAGGGCAGCACCTAGGGACAGCTTGCACAGCACTTTTTCAGCACTGGGCAGAACTCTTGGCTGTAAATGGTCCTGGACCATGCAGTGCTGCTGGCACGTTGCACTGTGGGGACTCTGTGGCCGGATGCAAGACACCTGTTCGGAAGCAGAGCAGTCTTGAGGTGACGTGTAACTGGAAAGCCAACGGTGGTCCTAATCCTCCTCCGGCTTTGAGCCTGCCCTCCAAGGTGTGTGGGGTATGGAGGTGAGGTGGATCTGAGAACTAAAGCTCCCTTCTGGAGTTTACCTGAGCACTGACATCTCTTGGGTGACCTGGGCAAGTTTTGCTGTTTTTTCCTTTGTTGTACACCTGGGAGCAACATATCTTGGGGGACTACAGCTTGCTTTGGGGCAAGACTATGAAGGCCTGGGCATGCAGAATAGACGATAATTAGGTATTTGGTCAAAACTGGACTCTTTGAGCCATAAGTTGCTAATGTGTTTGTTTCCAGCTATGGCAATCAATTAGAAGTGCTGTCAAAATTAATTGAAGGGAAAGTTTCTTTGCCATCTTACTCTAGATGGAGGTTAGCTTCTCCTTCTGAC
The DNA here is from genome assembly GCA_013400735.1 of Pomatostomus ruficeps. NCBI lineage: Eukaryota > Metazoa > Chordata > Aves > Passeriformes > Timaliidae > Pomatostomus > Pomatostomus ruficeps. Next base: position 204,298 of record VYZT01046205.1, read on the forward strand.
TACAGTTACACTGTAGTCCAAAGCTCCCTGGAGACCCATAGCACTCTCTCTGCTTCGGCTTGTGCAGAATTTAGTGTCTAACGCTGCTCAGAGCCTTCACTTGTCCCTCTTAGAGACATCCCCAGGCACCCTTCCTAGGTGAGCTTGGTGTGTGTAGTTCAGTGCCTGACTGTAATGGAATAAGCAGAACTGTGCAGCCAGCTGGTTTCACATTTGCTGTGCTGACTCGTCTTTGGTCGTGCTCTCGTAGGCGCAATGCCGTGGACGCCTTCCGCGTCAATGTCATCCACGCACGGCAGCAGGTGCGCTCGCCTGTCACCAACATCGCCCGCACAAGTTTTTTCCATGTCAAGCGCTCCAACATCTGGCTGGCTGCTGTCACTAAGCAGAATGTCAACGCTGCCATGGTATTCGAGTTTCTTTACAAGATGTGTGACGTGATGACTGCCTACTTTGGGAAGATCAGTGAGGAGAACATAAAGAACAACTTCGTGCTGATCTATGAGCTGCTGGATGGTGAGATGTTTCCCTTATCTACTATGGCATATTGCACTTGGTCATTCTGAAATCCTTAGCTTAGTATGATATAGTACTAATCCTTGAAGTATTTTTAAAATGTGTGCCACAGTTCAAAATTACTTTTTCTGCTTTCTAATGTTGCCTGTACTCCAAATGTGGATGGTATCTCAAGCCCGTAGCCTTGTGCTGATCCACTTTTCTGAAGTGTTGGGAGCTGTGCGCTTGTACAGCTGACACAGCTGGTACTGGAGCTCAGCTTCTGAGGGGATCCTGTGCAGGTGTCAGGCTTTCCTTATTCCAAGGTGTATAAAGAGGCCAGCTAGAGCCCAGGTGGCTCTAGCAGTGTATGGTAGCAGTCACCCCAGACTGAAGTTGATTGCCCCTAGTAAGTTGCCTTTTGGGCTCAATTCTGAACAGAAGGAAATCAATAAAACCCAACATGCTCTGTCCCAGCCCTACCTCTCCCAGTGATACAGCTCCAAATTTCACCACAGGTTAATCATAGTGTCTCTTTAGCTACTTGTGGTATCAGCCTGCTTGTGGCGGTTGCCCTTGAGCTGCCCCTGTTTCACATATCATGAGCACTTTGTTATGTTTCACTCTGTTTTCCAGACAAGGCACCACACGTGTGTTTCCTGGGATTCTTAGCCAAGGGTCACAGTGACTGATGTTTTCCCTGTTCCCTCAGAGCAGACCAAGAGACTGCCTGTTCTCTGCTTTGGTCAGTCACTGGTGTCTCCTAGCAGGCAAACCTCCCAATGTGGTGTTGCTCAATACCATGTTATAGTGGTCTTCTTTCCCGTCTAAATCTCTTGTGAGTTGTTCCCTTCCTCTTTGAGGGGAGTGGGTGTTAAGTGTGCTGTGTGTAGTTAACATCTGTTTTCCTCCCACACTCATCCTGCAGTGCCACTACTCAGCTGTTGTTTTAGGTTTTGGGTTTTATTATATCTTCATAAGAACAAAACTTTTTAAAAAAAAAAAAGCTACAAAGATAAAATTGCTGTGGTGTTGGATAAACCCTTTATTGTCCCTTGGATGTTTTTGGAAAAACTCCTCAGTGTGCCCTGTGCACATGGCTAGGTTAGTTGATATTTAGTCCTGGGTGTGGTTATGTTTAAAATCTGGCAAATTCATCACTTGTACAACTTTCCATCACCCCTTATCTCCAAAGTATAGCTCTGGGAACTTGGTGTAGCCAGAATGATTATTTTCTCTTGGTAAGGAATGCTACAGCAGCTTATCCAGAAATTCAATATGTAAGCCGTATCTGTGCACTAGGTGCCTCTGTCCTTACATGAATGGTTAGCATAGTTGATGTATTTGTACCTTGTAGCTCTGAACTAACCTTTTACCCTTCTGTAGAAATCCTGGACTTTGGCTATCCTCAGAACTCTGAAACAGGAGCCCTGAAGACTTTCATCACTCAGCAAGGCATCAAGAGTCAGGTAATCAGAGGAATTTGGGTTACAGCATTGCTCTGCTGATTAATTTTCTGTAAGCCCATTCAAGAGAATATGGTCTTAATTACCATCTAACCATTTGGCCTGTACGGAGGGAAGGTGCCTGAATAGATTGAGAACACCCTGGCAGGGGTGTATCTCAGTGGCACCTTGTTCTAGGTGTCCCTGCACTGTGTTACCTCGTGTTCCCTGGCACATGATAAGATGCAGGAGGAAGAGCCCAGAGCTAGGATAATGCCAGTTCCTTGCATGTAAATGATTGCTGGCTTCAGGCTCTGCTCTGTGTCAGCTTCTGAGAGGATAAACAAATCTACCTGCTGAACCAGAAGTAGCTCTTTTGTGTGTGAATCTCGCTGCTCAGGTCTTTTCTCCACCAGCCTTCAGCGCTTTGAGCTGTCAGGATTTCATGCCTACCTTATAATGAAACATTCTTCAGCCTTGTGAATCGTCTTGTTAGTCAGGAAGCTCATGTTGCTCTGTCTCTGCCTGTAACATCATTGCAGGTCAGCATCAGTACAGCCTGAGCTTTCTCATGCCAGAGATGAGAATCTCTGCTGTGCTTTTAGCATAATATTAACCCTCGCAACAAAGTTTACATGGAGTTAGAAGATAAAGGACGTGTTGGGAAAAAGACGGTTAGTTGGACTGGTTTGGGGAATGTGTTTAAACTAGTTCTAATCCTACTCCAGGTACAGCCCTCAAAACTAGGCTTCCTGTCTCATAAACTCATGCTCAACCTCTGAATTGAAAGGAAACTCATGGTCTGTTTCTCGTGTCCCCAAGGAATACTGTCCACCTTGTCCATCTGACACAGCTGTGCAAGTCAATAATGAGGACTTGGCCTAAAACCCAGTCTTCTCCCCTGCATAGCAATGAGTCAGGAAAAAAAAGCTGTGAGTCCGTACTGAAGCAGTCTGTGGCAGAGTAAAGTTTCAGCCTCAGGTACAAACAGAAGCAAAGGGCTAACCAAGAGCCTGCATGGTGACTGTTCTTGTTGAGGTTAGCAGAGGTCAGAGTCTCTGGAGGCTCTGTTTGAACACAGTTCATCAGCACAGATTTCCTGAGAATTCCTTTTTAAACTTTTAATCTAGTAGCAAGACTAACTGCATTTCAAGAGGAGGTGAGAGAGAAGCTGCCTCTGAGCAATATATTTCCCGCTAGAACAGCAAGCTGTTTTGCAACAGGGCCAGATGTGAGTGCATCCGGTCTCAGTTCCCATCACAAGTCCCAGTGTAAATCTCTGTCTTTCTGTAGTGTGACAGTTTGGGCAGTCAGCAGCTGAGTCAGCTCCTGTTCCTAGAAAAACTCAAAACTAACCACCACCCTCACTTCCTTCCCTTTTTTTTTTTTTTTTGCTTTTGTTGGTTTTAACAAACTCTTGTGCTGTTTGTGTGCAAACCACTGTCACATTATGCTTAATTCAACAGCAGGTTTTAGTCCTTTCCTTACAAAGAGGAGTTCGGCTTTCAGCTTTGCACGAGTAAGCAGTTCTTCTGCTCAGTATTGGAATTTTGTGCAGTCTAGTTCAAAGAACAGAAGTAATCCATTGCAGGCACGGAATGGCAAGGGCACCAGTTGAAACAGAACATGCCATGTTTCCTTGTCTTCTCTCTGCTCTGGCACTTCTAGCCTTCAGCTCCTCATTGACTTAGAGCTGGTTCACACAGGTACCCAGGACCAAAATCTGGGTCTGAGTGGTCTGTCATCTGTGTTCCTTCTCTTTGCTTAGTTCCTTATGGTGCTTTCCTTGGGCTTGTGTCCTGTGGAATTTAAGGAGCAAAATCCACCTTAGGCAGACTTTCCAAACTCGACTTTTTGACTTTGTTCTCAGTGAATAATTTGAGGCATACTGAGCTGCTATGCTCTGAATGCTTTCCCTGTCTGGCTACAGTGGTCTTTCCAGGGCAGGTGATCTTGGAATACAAGATCTGCTTTATTCTCTTTGAAAGTGTGTCTGAAACTGCTGCACTGCTTGCCAAGGAAATAGCCGTGTGCTCTGGAAATGGAGTGATGTGCCACACGGGTTTTAAAAGGTGTTGGTATGCAACATAGTTTTGCTTCTAATCCCTACACTTGAAGTAGCCCGCTACTCAAAGGACAGGACTGCAGGCTGTGCTGATGTCCTGCAGCAGAACTGATGAAGCCATTGGCTTGGATATCTTCCTCCAACAGAGGCTAAACCTTGCTCTTACAGCTTTGAGGTAGCTGTGCTTCATGTACTGTTCTCACTCTTAAGATCCTATCTGCATTTGTCCAGACTTCATTAACTAGATGTACACTATAATTTTCTTCCCTTCCAAGTGATTTCTAGGCCTGTGAGTTGGTCAACTCTTAGTTACAGTGTTTCCTCAAACCACAGATACTCTTTAACAGTAAAATGCTGGTGTTGCTTTTTGAAGTGGGCAGAGGGCTGCCACCAGCTGGAATATCCCATGAAACCTGCTGGTAGCCGGCTAACTTTAACCTAGACAGCATGCTGGCAACTCTGCACGAGGTGGGTATTCTTGGGCCATTTTAGCTGACTTATTTGTCAAGCTCTGGGAAGCACCCGCTTCTGAGAAATTCTAGACCCAGGTGCCTTCGTTGCCTCCCTTAAGGAATAGTCATGCTGCTGGGTGGTCTCAGCTTCAGCAGCTGCTTTCAGATCCATACAGTTACTTTGCAGAGTATGTGTAGGTTCTGGGTACTGGTGCTGTTGCAGGAGAGGAGAATGTCATCACATGATCAGTGTCCCTTTGGAAGCCAGAGCATTGGGTATTAAATCTACATGTTTCTCTAAAGCCTGAACAAAACATTGAACAAAGCAGATAAGGCAGTGGTTTTTTTGTGGGGCAGACAAGAGAGGTACTTTGTGTACTGTATTGAGCACTTACCTAGGCAGTTTTCAGGGGAATATAAAACTCTGTCTCTTAGATGATATGACAATGGCTGTGCTAGCTCAGGAAGTGACCGTGTCTGTGGCAAGAGCATGTGTGAAGCTGAGGTCGTGTACTGCCACCCTGTGGGCCCACTGCAAGGCTGCTGTGGGACAACCCATTTGTGTATTGTGCAGTTGTTGTGGTGGAGGAGCAGAGTGAACAAGGATATCACTTTATACAGGACCCAAACTGCCTGGTATTTCCCATAGTCTGGGCATCTGTGACATGGCAAACGTGCAGGATTTGCATTAGGAACACCAGCATGAGTCTGCTCTGCATAGAAACATTATTGGGAGTAGTATTTTGCCTGCCTCTCCCTCTGCTCCACATTGTATTTGGATTGTCCGTAGTGGGCCAAGTCTGAAAATCCATTTCACTGCTTGGAGTGCTGGGTTTCCTGCAGGGAACTAGAGGTCAAAACCCCTCATCTTGTTTGTGCTAATTAGCTACCTAATTAACAAAGAGCTGACCTGCTTTTTTCCTGTCCTCAGGTAGCCTTAAGCCTAATCTGCCTCTTTCTCCCTTCCTCCCTTCTCTTGCTATTGACCTGCTTGCCTGTTAACCCTGTCTACACTGCACTTGCTACTATACACCTACTTCTTGACTTTCTGCGTGTGACTGGACCCCACCTGTAGCATCAGGTAGGAAACCTCTCTGTGCCACTCAACACAACCTTTGGTGCTTTTCAGAGGCTTAAAGGCTGGGTGCTGTTAGATGCATGTTAGGTTAGTGTTGGTATGTAATGACTGCAGTTATTAAGAAACAGGCCTTGGGGATTACCTCTCTTGTGGCCCTGGAGATTCTGGAGGTTCATGTTGGATAAGTGTGTGAACTGCTACATCAATCCATTTTAAGCTTCTCTGCTTAATATGGATTGATGTGACAGTCTGAGACGTGATTTGAATGCCATTGGTGGAGCTCATGCTTCTCTGCACTAAGATGTAGCCTAATGGACTTGCTAACAAAGCAGAGGAACTTCCCTGCTGTTACTGTGGCCAGTTCTTGGTTAGGCATAGAATTTGATGTTCTGAGGAGGCAATGTTCAAACATGTGAGGTGGGACAGCACCTGTATCTAAGTGACAAAAGCATTTATGTGTTATAAATGGCAAGTATTTGCTCTTAGATTTAGAGCAAGGTTTCTTAGTCTTTGAATTTATTTGGAGGAACTTATTTATGTCTAAGATGTCATTTCTTCCTTTCAGACTAAGGAAGAGCAGTCGCAGATCACCAGCCAGGTGACCGGACAGATTGGATGGAGACGTGAAGGAATCAAATACCGTCGCAATGAACTCTTTCTTGATGTGCTGGAGAGTGTGAATCTCTTAATGTCCCCACAGGGTAAGTAGGTGTTGAGCTGGCATCCTTCTCCCGCTCAGGGTTTGTGAGTGGTGACTCGTGTAAGTGTCCTGAAATGTGATCTTCTCTAACCAGGTCAGGTTTTGAGCGCCCATGTCTCTGGCAGAGTGGTGATGAAGAGTTACTTGAGTGGAATGCCTGAGTGCAAGTTTGGCATGAATGACAAGATTGTCATTGAAAAACAGGGCAAAGGGACTGCGGATGAAACGGGGAAAAGGTAAGAGGTCTTGGACCTGGTGACCACTTGCCACTAGGGACTCTTAATAAAGGGCAGCCCTTAATAGCTTTTCTGATCTGACAGACAAAAAGCTGGGTTTTTTTCTTCCCTTCACATGGTACTGCTAACTTTGGGTAAATCAGTTGTCACGCAAGCTACCAGTCTGAGGGCCTCAATACAGAGGGCTTCTCCACAGCTCTTTAAGTTATTAAGATTCAAACACAGTTTTAAGTGTAGAGTTCTTGCACCTGGAAACACTTCCCCAAGATGGATTTTCGCAGAATCCCTATCTCTAGCAGTTCTGCTCAGTGCAGAGACTCTTTAATCATAAAAGCAGTAGCAGTGCTCCCAAGGAATAATGAAAGAATCCCTCTGCCTGCTTTACCTGGACTGTTACCACAAAGTAGAACAGCTGACAAAAACTGGGGAAGCCCCTTCTACTGATTACAGGTGATCAATGGCTGTGTGAGTTGCAGGCACATCCTTTTCAAGAGCCCAGCTACCCTCCCTCCCAGCTGCGCCTCAGTCAGTACCAACTTTGAAGCTGAAAACAGCTCTTACGCCTTCTCCAGCTTTCCTGCTTGGGGTGAAGAGATAAAAGCAACAGGACTGCCACTTTCCTTTCACTAACCATTTGCAACTCATCTGTATTTCTCTCGGTTATTTTTTTTTTTTTGCTGACCCCCAGTGAATTGGGAAGGTAGATAATCTGCTTCAGCTGTGTGTGCACTTTGCTCTCCCCCTGTCTCTTGCTTCGTGTGACTTGTGCATGTAACTTGGATCTCAGACACTTTCCATGATGGTTCCTGTCAATGGAGCTGAGCTGCTATTTGCCTTTCCTCTCAGAACCAAGCCAAGAGCTATTGCTTCACTGTCACCTTTAAGCCATCCTTCCTGTACCTGAATTGAGCTATTAAAATGGACAAGCCTGAGGTGGCTGATGGGCCCAGTGAGGATTTACTCTGGTGAAAAATGTCAACTGCACGGGCCTTGAAGAGTCAATACACTGTCCCAAAGTTCCTGTGCCAACTGCCTTTGCCAGTAAATACGCTATTTTTTTGAGTTACAGGAGTAAGTTGAGCAGGGATTCTTGGTAGGTGGTTCTCTCTAGCTGTAGTTATCCAGTGGGCATCTCCAGCTTGGAGGTGTTACTCTCCAGAAGCATTTAGTTACGAGGTGACCAAAAGGGACAGCTGCTGCCAGTTGCTTTTTGGGATATAGAATGTGGCAAGGCGAACCCTGAGTAATGCAGTCTGAGACCTGGAGCAGTGGTAGGCAGAGGGCTTTCCCAGCTGTTTCCCAAAGAAACAGGAATTAGTTGGCTAACATTGGTTGTCATCTGGGCAACAGATTAGGAAAGACTAACTCATCTTTTTGAAGCACAAACCACACCAGTGGTGGTTCTGTAACTAGACAGCCAGTCAGCTTGGGGTCAGTCTGCTTCCCCTTTGTGTAGGTAATGGTGGTTCCTAGGACAGCTGAACCCGCTCTAGTGCTCAAGTGCAGTATCTTGGCGTATTAGCATGGGTTGTCCTCTTGCTTCCAGCAGTTGAGGCAGCCTAGATACCATAGTGATACACTGCTGCACCTTCTCTACACTGCTGCCTCTTCTGTTGCTCCTACCTTCTGGTCCCTCTTGGTAGATGGGGGGTTTTGGCTAAACCTGTATTCTCAGGAATTAGTACCTGGTACAAGTTCAGTACTGGCAGGTTAGGCTAGTGTGCCTACACGGACAGGTGGTAGCTCTGTAGATTTTTAGGAGAGATACGGACTTGTATGTCACAGTATTGTGGTTTTGGCAATTTGGTGTAGAATCAAACCACCTACTGGCAGTGTGGAAATGAACAGCTGTGAAGAGATTTCTGAACAGGAAGACTCTGAACCTGGCGTTTCCTGGCTGTGTGGCAGTGGGATAGCTTTGTGGACAGGAAAGTGTTTTCTCTCCTTTTGAACTGTGCTGTGAGAAGACTTGGGCTGGCAGAGTTGCCTTTGCAGTACTGAGTGCTGCAGGCAGGCAGACCCAAGCATTGTGTTGCTGGCTATGACAGAAGGGTGCTCTTCTAAGCTCTCTCCTCTTTGGGGAGAGGAGGGAGAAAATTCTTTCAAACAAGCTTCCTGAAATATGATTTTTGTGGTGGTGAAACAAGGAAAGTCTGAGCCAAGAGGCTGCTGTCCCCTGAATCTCTCCCTGCCTCCCCATTTCCTGGACACCTGCGATGGCAACATGCTCTGTAGAGTAGTTTCTGCCTGGACAGACTTTGACTGCACCAAGATACCAGAGCTGCAGCTTGTGCTTCTCTAACTGTGTTTTGTGTTTTTAGTGGCAAACAGTCAATTGCCATTGATGACTGCACTTTCCACCAGTGTGTGAGGCTCAGCAAGTTTGATTCTGAGAGGAGCATCAGCTTCATTCCACCGGATGGAGAATTTGAGCTCATGAGGTACTGTGGGTGGGGGGTGAACAGCCTGGTGTTGGCATCTGCTTGCTGCTACGGTAGTGTTGCTGCTCCCAGGCAGACTCGCAGCCCTTGAGCACTTAAGAAATACACGCTTACCACCTCCTTTTCAGAGGGGAATCTGTAGGGTGTCCCACAAATCTGTCTTTTAAAAAAGTGGATGCCCAGCTGCGTAGTCAGTTTTCTTTGCCACAACCATAGTATTGGATGTGGGTTTTCTTACTTTTCAGCTGCTGTATCTGTTGTTTTTAGTGTTTAAAACTGAAACAGGGCTTTGTGTCCTTGAACAGGGCTGTTGGCAGGAACTAGATATAAAACTTGAGACCCAAGAATCCATTGCTGCCCTACAGCAGCACCGATCTTCACTGCTGTTTCCTTCTGGGATGTTTCCCTTTCTGGCTGATATTTCTAAGCTGTTTGCTGTATTCAGAGGCTGTCTTTTTAGGAGAGTGATACAGTTTGAGGCCATAAGGGAGTTAACTCCTCAGAGTTCACTGTAGCTTCCATCCCTGCAGATACCGAACCACTAAGGACATTATCCTTCCCTTCCGTGTGATCCCACTGGTGCGGGAGGTGGGTCGGACCAAGCTGGAAGTGAAGGTGGTGATCAAATCAAATTTCAAACCTTCCTTGCTGGCCCAGAAGATAGAGGTAAGAGAAGAAAAAACTCTGGTATCTTGTGCCTGGAAGTCATAGTCATGCCTCTAGTTTATGTCCCCTGTAGTGGAATCCTCACGGATGAGTCTTCAAGCTTGAACAGGGCTAAAAAAGTGAACTGAATATCTCTCAGATGTGTGGTGCTGCTGTGCTGTGGGAGGGAGCTGCTGTACAGTAGGGAGGTGGAAGCTGTTTTCATTTGCACAGCTGCCTTGTCAGGGGCCTCATTCCATCCCTGCAGCAACTGTTCACTTAATTTGTCAGGCAGAGAGAAAATTTCACGTTCTTCTGTCTGCATGATCTGATGGTATGTCAGACCGGCAGCAGGCTGCGAGCTGTGCCAAGACAGGCTGGGATGGCTTTGCAGCTTAGTCCCCATCTGAGAATGCTTACTGCTGCAAGGCTGGGCTGTCAAGAGCCTGTTGCAATGCCATGGCCAGCCTGGCATCCTTCCTGAGCTCATTTTCCCAACATTAGCAGAGTTTCCTGCAGCATGGAGATCTCTGTCCTGTTCCTTACTGACTGTTGTGGATTATGGAACTGTGTTTGAATGTGGACTTCAAAGCAAGAAACTGGGGAGCTAGCCTAGGATGCCTTTTGATAGCTGATGTTCTCTGGGCACTGAGCTGAGAGAGAGAAGGCCCAAGGGGTCCAGGACAGACCATTTGAGACTGCCCAGAGTGCCCAGGCTGCAATCTCCTTGTCCCTGCTCACCAGACTGTGCCTTCCAGGTCCGGATCCCAACGCCTCTCAATACCAGTGGAGTGCAAGTCATCTGCATGAAAGGGAAGGCGAAGTACAAGGCCAGTGAGAATGCCATTGTCTGGAAGTAAGTGAGCGTGTTGGGGCTGCGGTGCTGCAGGGGCAGGCCTTGGGGAGGCAGGGTCTGTTTAGTGCTCCTGTCTGCCCTGAGATTAGGTAGTGAAGGGGAGAATAAACTCTGGCACCTTCTCACTTGTGGGCTTTTTCCAATAGGATAAAACGTATGGCTGGAATGAAGGAATCCCAGATCAGCGCGGAGATTGAACTGCTGCCCACCAATGACAAGAAGAAGTGGGCTCGGCCTCCCATCTCCATGAACTTTGAGGTGAGTGCCTGTCTGCCTTTCAGGATGCACCCAACCTTAGAGAAGCTTTGCCAGTCCCTCTTGGGAGTTACGCAGGTTTGAGCATTTCCTGTCACAAGCTGCCAGATAGCAGAGCTAATGGAAGAAAATTGCCACAGGAATCTGACACCATGCGTGCAGGTAGTAGGGAGGGGAACAGTGGCTCTTGATGTCCGTTTCTAGATCCATTGCCTGGGGGTCCTTCAGCATTTGTGTGTGGAGAGCATCTTACCCCCATTCCAATGCTTTCTGTTGCCTTTCCCTCTCTCACTAGGTCCCATTTGCACCCTCTGGGCTGAAGGTGCGCTACCTGAAAGTCTTTGAGCCAAAGCTGAACTACAGTGACCACGATGTGATAAAATGGGTGAGGTACATCGGCAGGAGTGGGATCTACGAGACCAGATGCTAGCCCCAGCAGGCTGGCGGGCTCCCTCTTCTCCAAGCCATGCTCTGCCTCTCCTCGGTCTTCAGCTACATTCAGAGATGTCTGCCTGGCCCCTCGACGCAGATTGAAAGACCCTGTGGCTCACCCCGGGAGCGGACTCGCCTGCCTGTGTTCAGTCACCACTCACGCTGCAGATGAAGTTCAGAACCCAGTCGTGCGCAGGGGTGCAGTCAGCCTCCTGCTCCCCGTCCCAGGGTGGGCAAGGGCTAGTCTAACTCCCATCCTCTCGTGATCTTTCTAGGGAACGTCCACCATTAAACTCCTCTTCTGTTGGTGTCTCACTACTTGCATCATATCCTAGTATTTTTGAAGTTCTTGTGCATATGTACTCGTAGAATAGACCTAAACATAGACTGGACAAATCTTGAGTTGAAGTTACCCTGGCTTCTGTACCTAGCTATTGCTGTTGTGGTAGATGTTGCTGGCCAGTCTGAGATGTCTGGGGTGGTGAGTTTGTTGGGCCCCCACCACAGGAGGTGGTGGGTTCACCAGATCTCACCGCCACCTTATTTCTTGCAAAGTTGTCAGTATAGAGTCCTGCCATGGGAGGGTTTGTGACCAAAAAGGATGAGGGTTTAGGCTCTTGCTGGTGTGTATGTGGGTGGCACAGCATTTCAGGTCCTTGGAGCATTTATCCCTACCCACTGCTGGTTTGAGCCAATCTGTCCGTTCCAAACAAATTGGAGACATGGCCCCACTGTCCCAGGGAGTGTGCATCAGCTGACCTCTGTCAGGATGTGAACAGGGTCTGTCCTCGGGGAATCTCAAATGCAGTTGGCAGTAAGAGCCCCCTGACCCAGCCTGCCCTCTCCACACGTCTACCAAATGCTTCTGGGCCATAGGAATGCTGCTGCTACCCACAATCCTGCTTCTGGTAGTGTGGCCTCCATTTTGTACACTTTTGTGATTTGTCCAGCTCTGAATCTAATAAAGTATGTAGAATGGAAAGGCTGCCTGCACTGCTCTTTGGGACTGGTGCTGTGCCCTGGGCCTGTGCCACAATGTCTTGGGGCTTGCTTGTGCTGCTTCCCCAGCCCTGGGCTGCTTGGGGGCTAGTAGGTGAAAAGGACAAGTGATGCTTCTGTTTCCAGCTGTGCCAGTGCTGCAGCTCCCTGGGGAAAGGAGGATGCTCTGGGCTTTCCTTGAGACTGCAGCTGGGATGAACTGGACTCTTGGTGGAGTGCATCCAGCCCCCTCTCAGTCAGGCTCTTGTGCCCCAGCCAGGCTTAAAAGAATCTTGGTGACCTTTTCTTGTGCTCGCCTGAAAAAAACTCGAAAGTCGTTTCCCCTTTTAACTTGGCTTTTGGTGGTGAGGGCCAGGGTGGGCCTTGTCTGGTGTACTAGCAACTGCTGAGCAGCTGGATCTGGCCCTTGGCTCAGCCCCTCTGCCTTCGGTCTGTGAGCAGATAAGGGTGTCCAAATGGTCACTCCCCATCGGTGGATGAAAACATTCAAACCCAAACCCCAACCTGCAATGTCTTTACTGTGGTTTAAAAGCAGAAACTCTGTTTTTAAAAGAGGGAGGGAAAAAAACCCCAAAGCCTCTTTCCCTGGGCGCCAGGACAAGCAGGAGCTGGGCCGGCTTGGGGCCCGTCCCGGCCGCTCCGATCGCTCTGGTGCCGCTGTCCCGGCACACAGCGACGCTACCCCTGCCCCGACCCCGTATTGCGCAGGCGCAGTCGGTCCCGGACTACATCTCCCGGCGGCCCCCGCGCCACGGCGGCCGCCCGCCTCCTTCCCGGCAGCGCCCGCCGTCCCTTCCGGCTCCGAGCGGCGGCGGCGGCTCCGCGGGGCGG
>VYZT01046205.1:217243-228367 GCA_013400735.1 Pomatostomus ruficeps
CGGGAGGGTGCCACCTGTCGCGACAGCGGCGGGGTGTGCAGCGCCGGCGCCGTGTGCCCGCAGGGATCCTGCACGGCAGCGGGGCGGACTTCGAGTCGGTGGACGAGCTGGAGGAGGCGGTGGGCGAGCTGCTGCGGGAGGTGTCGCAGGACACCAAGGACGACGGCGCCATCAGGGAGATCTGCCAGCGCCTCTTCAACACCCTGCAGCTGTAAGGGCACCCGGCGTCCCCTTCGCACCCCCTCACCCCACTCACGCACCTCACCCTCCTCCTCCTCTCCGCAGGGACGAGGGCCAAGTGCAGCGCTGCAGCCAGGTGTTGCTGGATGCCCCCATCCAGCTTTCCCAGATCACTGATGGCTATGGTGAGTGATGCCCGAGGCTCACGTTCGGCCAGCAGGGTACTGGGGCTCGGAAGGGCTCGGGGCGTTGGGTGTACTCACCTGACCTTGGGGAGGGGAGCCTCGGGCTCTCCCTCACAGGCACACATCTCTTTCTCATTCTGCTGCTGAGCTATGGGCAGCAGTGCACACGGGGTAAGCTGGGGTGAAGGTGGAGGTGGAGAGATGCCCTTTGGTCCCCTGATCCTGTCGCGAGAGGGATCAGTCATGTCCGGGCATGGGTGGTCATGAAGGCAGGGCTTTGTGGAGCCTCCCTGCCATGCGTGCTCACCAATCCTAACCCCACGGTCTCCTTGCAGGCGACGCCAGCGCGGACCTGCTGCCAGGACTGTTGCTGAAGAGAGGCCAGACCTCCGTAAGTGAGGGCTGTGCCCTTCCTTGTGGGAGCAGCTGACACATGGGGCTGCAAGTGCTCTGTCCCGCTCCAGTCACCTCATCCTTGGAGAGCAGCCGAGGCAGGCACCATCCTGGTTAGGAGTGCAGCTGCAGGGGGTACTGCTCCTCCTTGCCAGGCTCTCTGTCGTTTGGGAAACTCTTGACCTTGGTCTGGTGAAGAGGCTCAACATGAGTTAGCAGCTTATTAATTTGACAAGATCTGTTTTGCTGTAATTTCTTAGTGAGCTCTTGACTTTTGTGAGGACCTTTGGCTCCTACAGCAAGGCCTTTGATTGAGAAAATAGAATGTCCCTGGATGACATCTTGAATATTCAGTGAGGGTCCTGGGTAATGGCAGGAAGTGGGGATGTTGTAGGTGGGAAGTTAGCGGAGAGCTGCTGCGGGGAGGTTGTAAGCCCAGCTCTAGAGACATCTGTAGGTTGTTGTGGTTTGGGAAATAAGATCAGGAGCAGAGAAGTTTGGAAGTAGTTCCACTCCATGACCTGTGGAAATTGGGACGTCTGTATTGATGGAATGTGTAGCTGCTCAGAAACAGCCTGGCTTGCCATCTGTGTTGGGTGTGCCAAAGTCTGAGCACGGGTGAGGTGCAGTTGTACATCCACAAAGCAAGGACAGCGGTACCCTTACTGTGTGGGCAGTGTCTTTGCTAGGCTGGTCCCTCACAGAGCTCCTCTTCCATGGGTTCATGTGTTGAGGATGAGAACCCTTGACTTGGCAGCTGAGACCTAACATGATTCCCACATGTCTGAACGGGAGTCTTAAGCAAAAACTGGCAGCTGTGGCTGGTTTTGGCACCCAAGTTGTTGCGGCTGGGTTTGCTTTCCAGCTCTCGTGTCTGCGACTCAAAAAAGGATTTTCAGAAAAATTGGAGGCAATTCAGAGAAGGCCGCGGGAGGCCTGTCAAGTTTTGGAGGATGCATCTTACTGGGAGATTCTGAAAGCTAGATATAGTTTACAGAGTGACTCAATCTCTCTGTAGGTGTGGGGTCACAGCTCTAGTAAAAAGACACTCTTCAGTCTGGCATGCAGGTTTGTATCGTGCTCCAGTGCCTGCAGAGTTGCCTAGAAATATCTAGGAGTGTTCTTGGTCAGCCACAAATATTTGACTTGATGCAGGAATAAGCTGGAGTGGGCTGAAAGCCTGGCCAAGACCAGAAGCCAGGTTAAAACACTTGGCGCCTTCTTGCCTCCAGGGTTAATTAAATGCTTTTTGTCTCTGATCCACTGCTCAAGAAGAGTTTGTTCCAAACTGGCTAACGTTTAACATGTTGGGAAGGGAAAAACCTCATGGTGCATGTCAAGGGTGGGTGCAGGGTATACCAGAAGAGGCACTGGGATAGCAGGTTGCTGCTGTTGAAGTGACTTGGCTGATCTGGGTCCCTGGAACTACAGGAACTGACTGTACAATAGGGTCAGCTGAAACTTCTGCTTTGTTGAGGCAAAACTTATGTATGAGCTGTTGATTTAGGACTTCATTCCTGAGGTAGCTTCCTGGCCTGATTAGCTTCCTCAAAATACGCTTGAATCTGTCCCAGTTTCCCTGTCCTTCCTCCCTCCCTCCCTTTCTTCCAGGCTTGAGAGGTTGATTGATCTTTTTACTCCCAGAGCTGGGCATTTGGGGGTTTTGCTGAAGATGCTCTCGCTTCTTTAAACTCTCTGTTCTGTGTCCCAGATGGTGAATGCCAAGAAACTGGAGAAGGCAGAAGCCAGGCTGAAAGCCAAGCAGGACAAGAGGCTGGAGCGGGATTCCCTGAAGTCATCCGGCCCTCTGTGAGTATGGAGGGCACTTTGAACATCCCCATCCCACTCTTCTGAGCATGGCTGGGCTCTGGCTGTACCAGAGCGTTCCTGTTGAGACCCCTCTCTGTGTTCTGCCTGTCCGCAGAGTCCTTGAGGAGGCGTCTGCCAGCCAAGCGTCCAGCAAGAAGGAGACTCGCATGGAGTCATCAGGCAAGAACAAGTCGTATGATGTGCGCATCGAGAACTTCGATGTGTCCTTCGGTGAGCGGTGAGTGCGCTGGGGACGTGGGACAGACCCCGGCTGGGATTTTGGACCATGGGGGATTGAGACTGGACTAGAGAGCAGTTGGGAAACTACAGAGGATGTGGCAAAGATCAGGAAGCAAAGTGGGCACTGACCCTGTCGGCTTTGGGCAGGAGACTCCTGTGATGCTTGCTTGGCTCCAGCACAGCCTGAAATACACCAGGGGCAGGTGGCTGCCAGTTATCCCCTCGCCATGGGACAGTATGACCAGGGACCTGCCTGTTCTCTTGCTTCAGCGTCCTGCTGACAGGAGCAGATCTGAACCTGGCCTTTGGACGGCGCTACGGGCTGGTGGGCAGGAATGGGCTGGGGAAGACCACGCTGCTGAAGATGATCGCCAGCCAGAGCCTGCGCATCCCCTCGCACATCAGCATCCTGCATGTGGAGCAGGAGGTGGCAGGGGATGACACACCGGCACTGCAGAGTGTGCTGGAGTGCGACACCACGCGTGAGAGCCTGCTGCGGGAGGAGAGGGACCTGACAGCCAAGATCAGTGCTGGCAGGTGAGGTGGTCCCCTGGATTTCCAGCCCTTCTGTGGTCTCTTCGCCATGAGGTCTTGTTTTGAGGTCTCTCCATTCCAAAGAAAGGCTCTGGCAGGGCTGGGCTGCATCTTGCCCATCTTAGTCCTACCTGGAGAGATCAGCCTCCCGCAGCACTCAAATCCTTGGTAAGTCCCACACACTCCTCTTTTTTCTGGCCTAGGGGAGAAGGGACAGAAGGTGCCAGACTATCAGAGATCTATGCTAAGCTGGAAGAGATTGAGGCGGACAAGGCCCCAGCAAGGTGAGACAGCCCTGTGAGCACCACTGTGTGTTGGCATGGCCAGAGCTGAGCAGTGGTTTGGGTTATGGAAGGGTGATGCTGTGGCCCTAGGATCCAGCATGTGGGAATGGGGTTTTCCCAGCTGTTCTTGTCTCTTCTCTGACACAGCTCTGCTGGTTTAGGAATAGTTGAGCTTTCCATTGAGGCTGGAGGGACCATTTTTTGCCCCAAATGGCTTGTATTGTTGCTGCTGCTCCTCTCCAACCTCCCTAAGTTCCTGGTGCCTGGGGAGTGTTTCTGGGATGGTGGTGGTAGTGTGACTCTCTTCCTGGCCAAAGAGATGAAAACTCCTTGCAAGTCTCCTGGGACTTCATGTGGGTACTGTGCCCTGCTGGGCTGCCTTCCCCAGCCAAGTGCATCTCTTGGGTGTGCAGTGAAGTTTTCCTGCACCAGAATGGCTTTAAAATACGTGGCAGAGTTCCCTTGGTGGTTGTGGGTCTGAGGCCTTGGACTGTGCTCTGCCAATGGATGCTGTAGCTGGATTACAGTTCTCTCCCCTTTTCCCTAGGGCATCCGTCATTCTTGCTGGGCTGGGCTTTAATACAAAGATGCAACAACAGACAACCAAGTAAGTTTTCAAATTTAGGCATTGAGTCGGTGATGGGGCTGGGGAGATGTTCCAAGTAAGCCCTCAGGCACTGCTGTGGCTGTAAGGAAGAGCGAGGTCTATTCCTGCCCAACTAATGTGGTCTCCTGCCCTGGGGGTGCCAAACCACCTTCCTGCTGGACTGCAAATCTTGTGCTGTGCCTGAAGTCTCTGCTGGGACAAGCCACCTCTGACAGCAGAGCCAAAAGAGCCATGGGGCAGCAGGAATCCTGCAGGCAGGCAAACACAGAGTGGTTCTGTGTTGAACAGTAACCCCTCTCTGCATCTTCTTCTCTCCTCAGAGAGTTTTCTGGAGGCTGGAGAATGAGACTGGCCTTAGCCAGAGCCCTGTTTGCCAGGTTAGTGTCCAGGTCTTCATGCTATGGGGTTAAGCCTCCTTCCTGTCCATGTTGTGAGGTGCACGGGTGCTGCCTGGGGCTTCTCTCAACCCCAGCTCTCAGTGTGGGGGGCATTGGAGGCACTCCAGCTCTGTGTGTGTGGTGAGACACACTGCACTGACCCTGTGCTCTTTCTGCTTCTGATACCCATGTCTTGATTTCCCTAGGCCAGATCTCCTTCTGCTGGATGGTAAGTTGATACTGTGAGTCCCCCTCTGACACTGCTGGGCCTGCCTGTGCCCTTCCTGGGGTTGGGACCATGCCATGGCCTTTATCTGCCTGCTCAAAATAGCCCTGTGTGACGGGCTGGCTTGGCAGCGCAGTTGGCAGCAGTGGCATGGGGAAGTCTGCCTGGGCAGCAGCTCTCACTGTGCTCAGCAGAGCCTTGCCCTGTGCCCCAACCAGGTGGTCTGCATGTCATGCTGCCTCAAGTTCTGTTCCCTTTCCCTTGCCAGTCCCTGGGATGCACCCTGGCTGCCAGTCTGTGCTGGGGGAAGTCCCCTCACTACAGGGCATGCCCACCTTGGGTAGGGAATCTGGGTGAGATGCTCTGTGGGGCACCAGGGTCTGGGTACTAATATGGAGTGGGGGGAGCATCCCTGCCTGAGCCTCAGCCCCCATGTGCACACTGCATCACACCCTACACACGAGTCCCCTGAGCTGGGGGGGAAGGTCCCCACTCAGGCTCTCTTCCTCCCCAGTGCAGATCACTAGGCCTTCCTCTGGGAAAAAATACAATCCAGCCATCCCCATCCCTCCTGACCTCGGTGCCTTTTTCCCTTCCCTCAGAGCCAACTAACATGCTGGATGTGAGGGCAATTTTGTGGCTGGAGGCCTACCTGCAGGTAGGGGGGGCAGGAGCCCTTGATACAAGGAAAGGGTGAGGGATGGAGACCTCCTCACCTCCCTGGGTGGTGGGACCAACCCCTGTGCTCTGGCTTGATGGTGCTCAGGCCTTGCTCTTGCTGTCTCCTCCAGACCTGGCAGTCGACCATCCTCGTGGTGTCCCATGACAGGAACTTCCTGAACGCGGTGGCCACAGACATCATCCACCTGCACTCACAGCGGCTGGACATGTACCGTGGGGACTTTGAGAACTTCATGAAGATCAAGGAGGAGCGGCTGAAGAACCAGCAGCGAGAGTATGAAGCCCAGCAGCAGTACCGTGAGCACATCCAGGTACTGGGAGAAGCCAGTGGTGCTGGGGCATTCTTCTCCCAGCCTTGTCCCTTTCTCTCTGCCTTAGTGGTTGTATTGCTCTAGAGGGTTTGGCAGTGGAGCAGGGTGGCTGGTGCTGAAGGGGACTTGGGGCTCTCTGGTGCTTTTCTCTCTTGCAGGTTTTCATTGACCGCTTTCGCTACAACGCCAACCGGGCATCCCAAGTCCAGAGCAAGCTCAAGCTGTTGGAGAAGCTGTGAGTGCCTATCCTGCTCCTCTCTGGAGGTGGGAAAGGGGCAGTGCTCATGGGAAGAAATGGAGGTTCCCAGGGTACCTGGCAAATACAGTTGTGGTTTGGGCTTTTTGGGTGCCTGTCCAGAGGCTTTGGTTAGGATGAGGTGTCACAGAGCTAAAGACTCTACCTGGGCTTCTGGTGTGGGAGCAGACCCACAGTACAGAACACCTTCGTTATGTGTCTCTCCTTGCAGGCCAGCGCTGAAACCTGTCGACAAGGAATCTGAGGTGATCATCAAGTAAGTGTCCCCTGAGCCATTGTTTGGAGGGCACCTGGCTCTGTTTCTGACAAGAGCTTCTCCAGGGTTGTCCCAACTGGGACAACCACCCCTTCATGTAGGCCAGGTTTACTCTGAAAGGGAGCCCAGACAGGTCCCCACGTTCAGGCTGGGTTCCCTCTTGGAGCCAAGGCTGCAGGTCTTTGTTGCCTTCTTGTGACCGTCCTTCCTTGACATCCTACATGGTAGGGAGCCGTGCTTGTCGCCTAGGGGGTTACAGAGGTTTTTCCAGGAGTGTTGGGAGTCTCTGAAGTTGCTGGCCATCTCTCAGCTCTTCCTGCCTTCTCAGGTTCCCCGACGGCTTTGAGAAGTTCTCCCCCCCAATCCTGCAGCTGGATGAAGTAGACTTCTACTATGAGCCAAGTCACTACATCTTCCGTTCCCTCTCTGTCTCTGCTGACCTGGAGTCCCGCATCTGTGTGGTATGTGGGATTGCAGAATAATGGAGATGTGACAGAATTTGGGATGACCCTGCTCAAAGCAGGGATAGCTTTGATTATAGGTCAGGTTGCTCAGGTCCTTGTCCAATTGAATTCTGGGTGTTTCCAGGGAGGACTATTTCTTCCATTCTCCTGGGTCCCATCACAGCATTTGTCCATCCTCATTTTGAGGAACATTAGAACATTTTTCCTAATACCAATTAGAATTTGTGATTTCATCCTTTCACTGGATGCCTCTGAGAAGAGACTGGGTCCATATCTGGCTTCTGTTAGGTGTCAGCAGCATGGAGTGGGGGCCGTGCTACCTTGGATGGGGCAGCAGACACTGTGTTTGCAAGTGAGGCTGGGACCAGGTTAGGCTTGAGGGCTGGGGAGGGAGCATCTGGCACTGGTGCCAGTGCTACTTGTCAGTGATAGAAATGCAGGTTCCTGGTAGCTGAAGTCACCATTTATGCTCTATCCTGCTCCCCCTCATCATCCACGAGAGCTGAAATTCCCTGATCGCTGCCCCCCTCTCTGAAGCGCCTTCATGGATTTCACACTCTCCAATGCTGCTGCTGCTTCTCTAGGTTGGGGAAAACGGAGCTGGCAAGTCAACCATGCTAAAGATCTTAATGGGGGAGCTGGCACCTGTCAGAGGAATCAGACATGCTCACAGGTACCTGGTTGGAAGGGCTGGGGGACTGGGAGGAATGGTGCAGCTGGAGGGCTCTTGGACTGTGCTTTGGAGCAGTGGCTGCTTTAGCAACCAGGATAGGTCCAGCACACCCACATGTGCCCCTTTATGGCACTTCATCTATGAATGCTGTGGTTGTAGGGCCTGGTACCAGCTCCCAGTCCTTCTTCTCATTCTGCAGAAACCTAAAGATCGGTTATTTCAGCCAGCACCATGTGGATCAACTAGACTTGAACATCAGTGCTGTAGAGCTACTGGCAAGGAAGTTCCCAGGTGAGTTTTGTTGATTCCAGAAGATCTGGGCCATTGAGGTCTTCTTTGCTGTGCATGGAGGAGCATTGATTTGTCCATGGTCCTGGGCAGAAGGCTCTGCCCCATCAGTGCTTAAGAGTGACTGCCAACACTGGGATAACTCCCCTCGTCCAGCTGAGTCCAGGTCATCAGCCATGAGAAGCAGGGGTAGCTGGCAGCCTGCAGATCTCAGGCAGCTGCCAGTTTTTGGGGGCAGATGCGCTGCTCTCCTGCTCGTAGGATGAGCACCGGGTCCCCCTTTCCCAGTTGCCAAAACCTCTGGTTCCCTTCTCCATTACTTGACACGGTGACAGGGACTTGGGAGTAGCATCACTTGTAGTCAGTCACCAGCCCTGCAGCCCCTGTCCTGATTGTGTCAGGTTTTCCCTGCAAACCCCTGCTTGGCAGGGAATTGCCTGAAAGTGCTGCTGAACTCTTCCCATTTGCTGGTCTGGCACAGGCTGCCAAGCTGCGGCCCTGTGTCACGCCAGGTGTGCCATAGCTGTGTTGTGACATGATCCTGCAGGGAAGACAGAGGAGGAGTACCGGCATCAGCTGGGGAGCTACGGCATCTCCGGAGAGCTGGCCGTGCGTCCTGTGGCCAGCCTGTCCGGAGGTCAGAAGAGTCGTGTGGCCTTTGCCCAGATGACTATGCCCTGGTAATTTGCTCCCAAATGCTGTTAATTTTTGCGTGGCTTCGTCCCTGGAGCTTGCTTCACCAGGAGGAAGGCAGGCATCCGGGGGCTTTCTGCTACCCCACGGAAGCCTTGTCCTTGGGGGTTTTTTTTGGAGTGGGAGGTTGTCACCCTGGGGAGACTGTGTGGAAGGAGGCAGGTGGTTTTCTCCCACTCCTTTGGGCTCACAGGGATAAGAGGTGTCCCTGGGTGTCCCTGGGACTGGGCAGCACCAATCCTGGGGCCAGGCACATGCTAGTGGCTGTGGCTCTAAGCAGCTAAAGCAGCAGTCGGGGTGCCTGTTTCAGTGAATCCTCAAAGCTGTCTTCTCTTCTAGTCCAAACTTCTACATCCTGGATGAGCCAACAAATCACCTGGACATGGAAACCATTGAGGCACTGGCAAAGGCACTGAATAAGTTCCGGGTAAGGTTCCCCCAGCAACATCTCTTGTTTTTCTAATGCTTCCTGCAGCCTCCAGCTCAAGTTACTTGGTATCTCAGCCAGAGGTGGATGGTGAAATACCAACTATGACTTCAAGTCTAGGACAGAATTTGGGAAATTAGTCACATTTCTGCCTTAGCCATCCATCCTGGTGGTTTATTTACTTGCTGGCTTTGGCTAGGAGTGGTAGAGAGAGGCAGCAGCAGCCCAGAGAGCACTTTGTCCCATCCTCACTAGTTACCTACACTCTGTGACTTCTCACATGCTGTGTGCAGCTCCCAGCCGTGCCTTGGAGCCACTCAGATCTTCCTTAGGCACATTTTAGGCCTGATCTCCAAAAACTCAGCCTCCAGATACCATTGTGTTCAACCTGGATGTCACTGGTTGTTGCTCAGGTTGGGGCAGTTTTCCTGTTAAAATAAAGCTTAGCTGAGGTTGCTCAGGGCCTTACCCAGACACCTTTTCACGGTTACTGACTTTGTGTGGATTCTCCACCCCTGAAGTTGTTGGAGACCTGGAGAGCCAGTAACAAACCTTGCACTTGCGTTCTGAGAGTGGAGGCTAAATATGTTAGTGCTGCACATGAGGCTGGGATGAGCTCCCTGCCAGTAAAACACGGTTAAGTTTTCCCTGGAGTGGATGGAAACCTGAAGTCCTGGGCACAGGCTTGGACAGAAGCACAAGATCTCCGTGCCACCAGCCCTGGGGCCTGGGTTGTGCTCCACTAAGTTCCCAATTTTCCCCCTTGTGTGTTGGCAGGGTGGTATAATCCTGGTGTCCCACGACGAGCGCTTCATCCGCCTGGTGTGCCAGGAGCTGTGGGTGTGTGAGAACGCCACCGTGACACGCATTGAGGGTGGCTTTGACCAATACAGAGACATCCTGAAGGAGCAGTTCCGGAAGGAGGGTTTCCTATAAACGAGGCGGGAGCCGGACTGTGCCAGGGGCTGGAGGGCAAAGCTCAGCCACCTCGGCATCCATCCCAACTGTGCCTGGCAGAGCACTGAGGACGCTGCTGCCCACATGGACCGTCAGCCATGCCATCAAACTGCCACCTGAACTGCTCTCCCCTCCCAGGGCCGGGCGGAAGGACAGTGCGGGAGCAGGAGGCTGGTGTGCGTGGCCAGGGGCACGGCAGGGGCTCTGCTGCTGGCCGGGGCTGTGCTGGGTACTGGGCACACTGGGAAGGCTGTGCCTGGAGCTGCTGCTGTGCCGAGAGGAGGGAAGGCAGAGCATTCCGACCCTTGGTTTAACTCCGTGCTCTGCAGGGCAGAAGAGCTGTTCTCCATGTTTCTTTGCTTCACCCTCTGCCTTTTTCTTTCTTCGTTTTTTTGTTCAACTGCCTGAGTACTAGTCTGGCTCCATCACATGCCACTGGTTTTCCCTGCTGCCTTGGAGGGAAATGAGGCCTTTGCTGCTAAAAGTGACCCCTGCCTCTTCCCCAGCCCCCAGATGCTGGGGCTTGCTTATGTCTGTAGTGCCGAGGGAGCCAGAGCCCAGCTCTCCTGGGCGCGCCCCCTGCTCCTTTCCCTGTGCTGCTGCTGGTACCACCTCGCTGCCTGCCTTGCCTTTGAACCGGCCCGGGTTGGGCTGCCCTGGGGTGGGCTGCCCGGCATCCCTCCCTGCCCACCCACACAGAGGTTGTGGTGTAAATAAACCCAGGACGCAGTGGGTGCAATGCTCTCCTTTCCTTGGGAGGCTGCGGGGCTTGATTTGGAAGGAGGGGGCTTGTTGTCCTGCTGTTGCCCCAAGCGCAAGGCTGGCAAGGGGGAGATGCTTTCCAGATGATTCTCACTGAATTAAATGGCAGCTCTGTGGTGCAGGTAAGGCTGGGACCTCCTGGATGGAGTGTGCCAGTGTCCCACTGGGCAGTGGGGGGCCACAGGCCACCATTGGGGCCATGGAGCTTGCGTGAGGCTGGGGTTGGTTGTCAGCTCTGGAGGGTACTGGATCCGCTTGTGGTTTGGAGGGGAAACAGGCTGAGGGTGGGCAGGAGGAAGGGGGAAGAGCTCTAAATTATATTGAGCGGGGTAAGGGGATGTATTTCTGGGTGTCAGAGAGGAACCAGGAAACACCCAACACCTTAGGAAGCAACAGACTAATACCCATAAATCGTCTCAAGGGAATTATTAGGCAGGGTTCCTTCCAGATGGTGAAAAGGCCCATAGCCCAGCTGAAGTGTCTCCATGCCAAAGCATGCAGCATGGGTAACAAGCAAGAGG
>VYZT01046211.1:0-27584 GCA_013400735.1 Pomatostomus ruficeps
GGCCCTGGGGATGAAAGGTGCCCCAGAACAATGGGCGTTACTGCCCTGCCTTTACTGCTGTGCACTCAGAGAATTTCCTGAGTGCTGACCCCTCCTGCAGCGCCTGGCTGGGGGCAGCTGTCCCACCCCAGCCCCCTGTTCTGCCTGTTCCTTCCCCTCCCGAGCTCCTGCCACGCTGCCCATGGCAATTCCAGTGGCTGAATTCCTTCCTCCAGTAAAATCTTAACAAGTTGAGCTGAATCTTCAAACAAATCCACGTCTCCCTCAATAAATATCAAAAGGGAAATCCAGCTTAATATAAACAGAGGATAGTGAAGTGGTGCTATTTATATGGCTCCATTTCCCCTCAGTGAAACCGCTAATGGCACTTGGAGGTCTCGTAATTAGCAGCCACATCTGACAGAACAAAGCCGGCCCTGGAAGCCAAGGTGGGAGGATGAAAGCGCCACCAGCGCAGGCCCAGGGCCCGGCCCCGGGTCTGTGCTTGTCTGGGGGAGCAGCGCTTGGCTCCTGTGCTCCGTTCAAACTTCTGCTTAGAAAAACTCCAATATCCGGGTGATTTCTGTCTCTTCCTGTCCTGTGCCCGGCTTTCCTCAAGCAGCTGCAGACTCTGACCAACACCAGGTTCCCTGCCTGGGCAGGACTGGCTCAAACCCCACGAATCTGGGGCTGGTCACAGATTCCAGCTTGTCTGTACCTGGCTTTTCCCAGAGCAGCAGAACTGCTCCGGGTGAGAAGTGCAGAGCAGCTGCAAGCCCAGAAAAGAAGCGAATGATTAACACCGAGCGTTCAGGCTGGAGCTGCAGTCGCACCTGATCTTTATTTTGGGGTTTTTTTCAGCACATCTCAGCTCTTGTGCCCAGCCCTTGCCTGCGCCTCTCCCCCAGCACAGCCAGGAGCAGCCCATTAGCGTGAGGGATGCGTGTCACTGCCTGCTGATCTAGGCCACGGCTCCGGCTGCTCCTCAGAGCCAGTGCCCAGAAGCACAATTACACACCAGCCAAGACTCTCAGCGGTGATTTAAAACGGGTTTTGATTTTAAAGGTACATCTTAAAAGCACCTGGTTTTGTAAAAATGTGAGAGCTGCTCAGTTCTCGCTGTCTGCAAATCAGCAGCTCTCAAACGAGGTCCATAAAAACGGCAGCAATCCCGTGGCGTGAGTCTGCTCTGGAAATGTTGTCAGTGCTGCTGGAGCCGAGGTTCTCCGAGCCCCACACCTCCTGTGATCCTGCAGCTCCCCGCACAGCAGCTCTGAACTCTTCCCCTGCTCCATGCACGACCAGGCTGGAAATACGGAGCATATTTTGGCCCAGGAATTCAGTTATTTAAAGTCAGCTCTCCAAGGCTTATAAGAGCTACTGGTTGTTATGGGGGAAAGGAGATTTATTTATCTGGGATAAAACCTGAGCAAAGTCACAGCTGCTCGGAGTCTTTCAGCATTTCGCCCCTTTTATTTTAAACGCAATTCAACAAGTTAAGCCTGAGCAACTGTGTGTGACCCCATGGCTACGGTAACATCTGCGACTGTCCTCTGTCATTTGCGAGCTGGAACCGCTCTAATCTCCTGAGCACACTGCTCTGCCGTGACATTTCCAGGACATCCGCACTCCAAAAGGCAGCCAGTGGCCTTGGATCAGAGTTTAAAATAGAAACGTGTTCGCCTTTGTGCACAGCAGGGGCAGCTGGGGAGGGGCAGCTCCGGGAGCAGCGGGACCGGGCAGCTTCGGTGGGACCCGCTCCCATCTCGCGGCACCGGAGCGACATCGGGCACGGGGAGAGAGCTGCTGCTCCCCCGGGAACCACTCCCCGCAGGGCAGACACTGCTAATTAACACCCGCCTAAATGAGGCAGAACTGCGGCTGGAAAGAGCTGCGGGAACTCAACAGAGAGCAGAGAACCAGGAGGATGCTGCGCGCTGCCCCGGGGCACGGGGATGGTGCGGGAAGTGCTTGCGTTCCCCTGAGGCAGCCCTGACCCGCTGAAGGTGTCCTAGGGCCAGCCGGGCCAGTCTGGGGACAGCCGGGCCGGTATGGGGACAGCCGGGCCGGTATGGGGACAGCCGGGCCGGTATGGGGACAAGCAGGCTGGTCTGGGGACAGCCGAGCTGGTTTGGGGTCAGCCGGGCCGGTTTGGTCTCAGCCAGGCTGGTTTGGGGTCAGCCAGGCCAGTTTGAGGACAGCTGGGCCGGTTTGGGGTCAGCCGAGCCGATTTGGGGACAGCCGAGCCGGTTTGGGGACATCCCGTGGTGGCGGCAGCGCCGTGTCTGAGCCCCCCAGCCCTCCCCCCGTGAAAACGCGCCCGCCTCCTGCTCCTTTCGCAGGCTCAGCTGGTGGCAGCTCTGCTCCTTCTCCCCTTCTCTGTAATGCAAAGTAAAAATCATTCCGCGCGTGTTGCTAAAGGTGCTTTCCATAACTGTGAGCCTGTTAACGCCGGTTTCCTAACAAATACCAGCTGAAAGCCTTTTGTTTGTTTGTTTTGGGTGCGGTGTTTTTAAACACGCACAGCAAGCTGCTGCTCCGCTGTGTCGGTAAACAGGAGCCGCCGGCTCTCACCTGCGGGGAGGCGGAATCGCAGCGAACCCGAACTGCCCGGGTGGAGCCGGGACAGGGCACGGAGGGGCGGCGTGGGCAGCTGTCCGAGGGGCAGCTTCTGGCCCGGAGCTGATTCTCGCGCTGAGCTGGGCCCTACACAGCAGTTCCTGCCTCTGGAAACTCCTTTGGAGCTGTTCCGTTTGTAACTCAGATTTCCAGGCCAGGCTGGACGGGGCTTGGAGCACCCTGGGGCAGTGGGAGATGTCCCTGCCCGCGACAGGGCTGGGACTGGATGGGATTTAAGGTCCCTTCCAACCCAAACCTTCCTGGGATTTGAGGCGGGGAGTCTGGACGTCCCTGTCTGGCACAGGGAGGCAGGGCCAGTGAGAGACGGGTGCTCAGCTTCATCCTCCACTTCCTCCTCCTCTTCCTCTCCCTCCTCCCAGCAGCCCAGCTCCGCACACTGGAGCCCACTGGTGCCCATCCCGGTGTCGTCTCCTCGGCTGTGCCGTGGCAGCTTTCCGGGGCTTTGCCGGCAGCGTCGGGCTGATTTATGGCTCCCAGCGCCTCTCAGTTCGTAATAAAGTTTTCAGCAGCTCTGTCGCGCCCGTCCCCGCCCCCGCGCACGCACAGCCCGCGCTCGCTTTGTTCTCCTCGCACTGAATGTCAACTCATAAACCTTTCATCAACTCAACCAGGTGGAAAAAACCCATTACTGAAAGAAGTGTTCATTCAGGTTCGGAGGGGGATGGAGGGGAAGGCGGAGGGGAAAGTTCCCCGGTGGAAGGGAACCGGAGGGGAGGGGTGCGGGGAACGCGGGTGCGCTGCTCCTGCGGGAGCCTCCGCCGTGCCCGCAGAGCCCGGCAGCGCTGCCAGCCCCGGCAGGAGGTGGGAAAAGCCCTGGGCATCCTCAAAGAGGCAGCGATTTGGGCCCGACGCCGCTGCTGAAAGGGAGCGTCAGCACGGGCGGGCCGTGCCAGCTGAACAGACCCAGCCCGCGGTGCCTTCGTGCGGCTGCAGCGGCCCCAGCCCGGCCCGGCCGCCTCGGCCCCGGCTCAGGTGCTGAAAGACGCCGTGGCCACACAATGCAGGGGCTGAGAGCGCTGAAACCTGAGAGGGAGGGGAGAGAGCGGGACAGTGACAGGGACAGCGGGGTGTCCCCACGGCAGCGCTCAGCCCGGGGCTGCGGAGCTCGGAGCCTGTGGAGCCCTGGCCAGGAGCTGCTCCGGCCGCCGGACAGGAGTGGACAGGAGCTGGGGGTGTCCGCGGGCAGAGAGGCCGCGGCAGGAGCCTGGGCACGGCCCTTTCCTGCTGGAATTCCTGCCTCCCGCGGGGTCTCACCTGCTCGGGATGCAAACGCCGCGGAAGGCGCTGCTGCCTGCACGGTTCATCGATCCCCGGGAAACGTTATTGATCGGGGATGGGATTGCAAAAGGGCTGTAGGTGGAGTTCGCTGAAAAATGAAATCCCCTTTAGCCCAGCGTGTTTGTGTTTCAGGCACACACTTCTGGGGCTGATGGATCTTTCTTTACACACGGTGTGCAAAGTTCTGCACAGAAGTGTATTTAAATAAGTTTTTAAGCACTGCAGTCCAGAGGCAGAGCTCTGGGGAAGGGCAGGAGGGCACCAGGGGATGGAGAAAGGATGAGAAGCAACAAAGGAGAACAGGCAGTGACATCTGTCACTAGTATTTTATAAGTTAAAAATTCAGCATAATCTCCTGCCACCCTGTCCGCTATACTGAGTTCCAACAGCAACAGAATTGTCATGATTTCTACATGAATTAATTCAAATCTCTCTTTGCATGATATGGCGTAAGAAAGGGGCCATCTGGTTTATGTTCAGGGTGTCAGAACCACTCATACCAGCGCGCTCGCAGGGTGCGAGATGGGAGCTGACTGCACACATTAAAGTCTCCTCACCCGGTGTCTCCGCGGGCCGGTGCTGCCATGTCCCACTGCCAGCGGCAAGAGCGGCACCGGCAGAGCCCGGGGAGCCCCGGCACCCCCAGCCCCAGCACAGGCACCGGGCCAGGTTCCCGCACAGGAGGGGCCCGGGGACAGCGCAGTGATCACGGCGGGAGCGGCCGAGTGCCTGGCCAGAGATGGGGAGGCCCCAGCAGCAGTGTCCGAGCAGTGACCCGTCCGTGCTGACCCCCCCTGCGCGCAGGAGGCAGCAGCAGCTGGGAGGGGGGGAAGGCACCGCGGGTGTGGGAAGCTGCTCATCCCACTGGGAACGGCGCCCGGAGTCGGGAACCTTCTCACCACGGGGATGTAAGATTCTGGCTCTCAGATTAGGAGCCCCTGATAAAACTGAGGTGACAGTAAAGCTTCACTTGGGGTGTCTGGAGGTGAGGGCATCACACAGGTTTACGCTGCCTGATTTTCCTGGATGTAGTAATTTTTACCTGGATGTATTAATTTTTACCTGGATGCATTAATTTTTACCCGGATGCATTAATCCTCAAAACACCCTAAACCTGTGCAGTGCTTGCAATTCCCAAGTAATTGCAGGGAAAGAAGAAGGATCAGGAAAACAGGTCCTTTGGGGCTGCAAACCAGTGCAGCAGATTTTGATTAATTATTACAGCAATTTTTGTTTTGCTTGTGTTACATCCATGTGACAAACTGGTTCACTGTGGGTTTTTCAGCAGTTAGTTAAAGATGCAAAATCCAAGTAGAATTGGTTTGTGAGACAAGGCACCAAAGCCCCAAATTCTGTTCCCTGTGCTGGTTGAAAGGGGCTCGGGAGAGCGGGAAAGAAGCCCCAAAGCAGAAAACCCTCATCTAGAACAGATTAGCTCTGTTTATATTGCAAAGGCTCTGGCTCAAGCGAGGGCTTTTTTTGCTTAGAAATATTGTCTTAGCATGAATTTATCTTCAAATGAACTTTGTGGTAAATAGAATTCAAACACGAGCTTAAATTTAAGGTCTTATTTAAGTGCTTTCCTACCTCACTTGCCAGCTGAGGATCTGGCCTGAGCTTTGAACATCTTTGGGGAGAAGAAGCAGATTAATGAGATTAGAACGTTGGAAATCACTTTTGTACTTCTCTGGGCTGCATGATCTCTGTAATCCCTCGTCTCCGCGGGCCTGCGGAGTGTGTTGGCTGGGTGCTGACGGACAGGGCTGATGAAAGGAGGGCTTGCTGAGCGTCCTTTCAGCTCCGGGCACACATTCCATGGCCCGTGGGTGTTTCACCTCCACACGTCAGCTGTGTTTAATCCCCGGGCTCTGTGAGATGCAGCGTTTGAGTGCTTCACTCCACACCCCATGGGCCTCATCCCTGGCTGAGCTGTGCAGCTGGTGTTGTGTTCCACAGGCAGAAAATGAAACACGTGGCCAGGGAAGGTGGGAAGGGGTGACCTGGATCAGGCAGAGCTTCACCCAGGGCATGGAAACCCCCGGGAGGCCTGGACTGGTCCCCTGTGGCAGTTCCCGCTGGAACATCCACTCTCACCCTGCGACTCTGTGAGCAAAAGGCAAATCTCGGATTTTATCTTTGCCATTTTTTCTCCCTAACTTGGGAATGAGGCACCTCTGCCGCCGTGCGGGCAGGGAAGCAGCAGCCTGGGAGCTCCTGTGCCCCTGGCTGGCCCAGGGCGGTTTCCATTCCATGGGGACAGAACGTGGAGCTCCCCTTGGAGAGCAGGGCAGGGACAGCCGGGCTGTCCCTCTGTGGAGCCCTTCAGAGGGAGCTGAGCCACTGCCCCAGCTGGGAGCTCCTGCAGCTGAACTTCATCTGTGCCTCAAAGGCTTCACTTGGAGGAAAGTAGAAAGAAGCCCCAGACCACCCAAATACCAAAAGTCCTTGGATTTTTGTGTCCAGGGACCCTCCTCAAGGCAGGTTTCCCTGGGAGTTTGTTGCATGTTCACCCCTCGCAGCCCCTGGCAGTTCAGGCTCGGAAAAGCCACATGGGAGGAAGTTGGAGAAAAGTTTGGGGTGTTCCAAACTCTGCTGCTGGGTAGTCCTGGTGTCAGAGAGGGCAGCAGCACCAAGACAAACCCACAACCCTGTTTATTCCAGTCACAGACACAACCTGGAGCCTGTTTAATGCAGGATTGCCCCAAAATGCAGC
The DNA here is from genome assembly GCA_013400735.1 of Pomatostomus ruficeps. NCBI lineage: Eukaryota > Metazoa > Chordata > Aves > Passeriformes > Timaliidae > Pomatostomus > Pomatostomus ruficeps. The sequence goes on from VYZT01046211.1 coordinate 6,611, forward strand.
CAGGGGGTCACGCAGAGCTCGCACCTCGCAGGCAGCTCATGTGCATGGCCAGGACAAACAGGGCAGGAAACGCAAACCCTGCTCACAGCTCCACTTCCTGCACTGAAAGAGTAATTATAATTAAAAATAAATCACCACTGCTTTTAGTTTGATGAAATTACCACTTCTATTAAGAGCAGCTCGAGCTGACTGTAAATCATTTTCTGCAGGGCGTCTCTTTGGGGTTTGGAATGTCTGATGGGTTAAAGGATGTGTGGTGCTGCAGCTGCAGCAGGGAAGGGCAGAGCAGGAGCCACACCGGGGCGAGAGCAGCACGTTCCTGCACTCGGGGGTGCCTGGAGCCTGGAAGAAATGAAATTAGCACTTCTGAAAAAGAATTGATTAATGCAGAGATGCTCCCAACTACTCTGTTCAGCTGCCTTAATGGGAAGTGGGAGGCGGTTTTGACTTGCTGGCCAGAGGAGGGGCTCCCAAAGGCAGGGACTCCGCTGACAGCCGTCACTTTCGTGCTTTTTTGATTCTTTTAATGTGTCAAAACCCGGCTGCTCTCCAGAATACTAGAAGTTCAGAACTAAAACTTTCCTGGTTTTTAAGAACCTTTTCTGCAGCTGCATCCTGCGCTGCCGAGGGGTGAGGGGAACTGGGAGCCTGAACTCCTGAGTGCCGAGGGCCTGGGCTTTACGGGGCTGCCGAGAGCCTGGTGAGCAGCGGGCCCAATCTGGAAATGCATTTAAGACACTCACGACTCCCAGCACATAAATAGTCGCACAGAAGTCAATGGGACATAAATTTATGAATTTGCCTAAGTGCTTTGCTGGATCCCTGCCGAAGGAACCACTTACCAGGAGCTCCAGCAGCAGAACCAGAGCCCTGCTGATGAGCAGAGCCCTGGAGCGGAGTGTGGGGGGATGTGAGACCCAGCCCCACATCGTGGCTGCACTGCTGGGCTCGATCCCACCCCCACAAACCCTCACCCTGCTGGGGGATGCCTCTGTCCCCTCCAAACCGTGATTTGCAGGTTCTGGTTTGCACCCGGGAGGGCAGGGGGGGAGCAGCCTCTGCAGCAGGCTGGGGGTGGTGCAAAGCAGAGCTCAGGTCCACAGGGCAGCCACCAGAGCAGCTTTTTTACTGTGAAAAGCCTGTTCCAGACCTTCTTCAGTGAATTGTGGCTTTCACCTTCCTGTTCTTTCTTTTAAAATTCTTCTGGCAGTGGAGGAGGCTGATCAGGGGAGAGAAACATGAGTGACTAAGATCAGTCAATATTGTCAGATCTCTGCACGCTCCATTAGTGCTGGCAGGCACCAGAAATGCAGATTTCACTGTGCAAGAGCTCATAAATCCCGTTGGGAGCGGCAGCCGGGGTGGGGGTGCTGGGGAGGGAGGAAAGGGCTGGTTCCGAGCCCTGCAGGAGGATGGCAGAGGCCAGGTCAATCCTGCACGGCACAAACACAACACCCGAAACGGAACCGGAGCAGCTCCTGCGCCATGAGGGGGCACAAAGTAAATAAACAGAGGAGTGTGGCAAAGGACAGGGCTGGAACACCCTGGATTCTCCAGTGGGGGCAGTTTCCACACCTAAAACAGAGAGCAGGAGCACTGGGAGATCGTGGAACGCAGGAGACGCGAGGCAGAACAAGGATTTGCTGAGTGTCACTGTGAGCTGTTCAGCACATTTGGGTGCATTCAATAAATCCCTGTCAGAATCCTTGCACTGAGAAAGAAAAGGGCTGTGACAAACTGCTTTTGTCTGTTGTTCTGCACAGACATTTCTTTCAATCAAGTGAGAAATGCTCCCATCATAACGAAACTTCCCCCAAAATCTCTCTGTGTGAGGCAGACCTGGCCCCGGGCACTGGTCTGGGAGCCTGGGGGTCTGGGGGCCCAGCAGCTGCTCCAGGGTCCCCAGCTGGAGCACAAACCCAGAGCTGACACTGCAGGGACATGTGGATACCCTGAACCCTGATTAACTCGGGAATGTCAGGAAATAAAACGTTGGAAGGTTTGCTTTATGGAGCTCAGCACGTCAGATTCTGGTGCTGGCTCAGGGCTGGACTCGATGGTTTTGAGGATTTCTCCGCCCCAAACAGCTCCGTGGTTCTGTGTGTTGTGAGCAAACTTCAGGATTGTTTTCTAGAAGCAAATCACACAACTTGTCCAGGATTCCCAGGGAGTTTGCAGGCGAAAGGACCTCCAGTCCTTCCCGTTCTCACAGCATCCTCCGCTGTGGTTCACACAGAGCTGTGTTAACATGAGTCTGGAATATCTCAGCACATAATTATTTATCCTTCAATAAAACAAAGAAAACCATGTCTAAATCTGACTAATATCCCCTCCTCAGCCTGCCAAGTGGGGCCTTGTGTTTTCAGCACTGAAAAGCAAGCCTGACTCGCTGCATATTTTGTGTTACCATGGTTTATGTCCAAATGCAAGGATTTAATTTTGTCCGTCATCGAGCCGTGGTTTCCATATGACACCAGTACATTCCTCCCCTCCGCCTGCTGTTCTGACAGACGACAGAATCGAATTAAACATTCCAACCACCCCGCTGCAAACGCAGGAGCTTATGTTCCTTTGGCTCTGGAGATCAAGGGGCAGATCTTTACCAGGTATAAATCGTCTTCGGCGCAGCCACGAACATTCGCAGCGCTCTCCCAGGCCGAGGTCCGGCCTGGGATGGCTTTATTGCCCAGGACAGTCCCAGGGAGACAGATAAAGCGGGGCTGACCAATAACACAGCTCCCCTCTGCTGTGCGGGCCCTTCTGAGTGATGATTATGGGGTTTCCTCCTGGAGCAGTCGCTGCCCGGCCCCGCTTGTGCCTCTGGAGCCAGCGAAGAGAAACCCCTGCCCATTTTTCTGCACTAACTGCAGCCTCCCTCCACCCCAGCCAACTGCAATTTCATGGTATCAGCATTTAAAAAAAGCCAATCCCCGGGTTCTGCCTTGCCGAGAGCGGGAGTAGAAAAATGACCAGTTCCTTCTGCAAACACCGGCTGGGCTTTCAAAGCAGCCTGAGGGGATTGCACACACATCTCACTTTGAAATTCGAGCTCTGGATCTTGAAAGAAGAAGGTTTATTGCACAGCTTCACACCCTGGAGGGACAGCTCAGTGCCTGGGACTGCTGTGATGTCATCCCGGCAGGGAACGCTTCCAGCCGAGGCTGATCCCAGTCCCGGGCCCTTCCTGCACACAACAGCTCGGGGGTGACCCTGGCTGGGCTTTGGGGTGTGGGGTGCGGGGGCTCTGGGTGCCGGCATTCCCTGAGTGTCCCTCCTGCTCCGGAACACGGCCACTCCTGCACCCAGCGGGCGGGAAGGGGGATCCGGGGTCCTGGGGAGGGAAAGGAGCTCGGGAGGTGATGGTGACAATCCCGAGCTGTGCCTGGAGCTCGCCAGGAGCCCTGGCAGCGTTTGCCCGGGGCTGGCACTCCCGGGCTGCTCTCGGGATCTGTCGGTGAGGCTGGGTCGTGCTGCCGGTGCCAGGAGCCCGGGAGAGGGGACCTGGGGACTGCTGGGACTGGGGATGGAAACAAATCTGTATTAATTAGAAACAAATGCTCATTGCTAGCTAATGGGCTCCACAGCAGATGTTTGTCTCAATAGCCAAGAGATGGGTCATCTCCAACAAAAGTGATAAATAACAGGAACGAGGTTTCTGGTGGTTCCGTGTTTCCTCAGGTCAGAACCATGGGTTGTTCAGGGCTGGAAATACCATTAATTAATGCTGACGCCTAAATCTGAGATGCCTTCTTCACACAATGCCCTTTACTAAATTAACCACGGTCTCCAGATGAGCTAAATCCTCACTCTCAGCATGGAACATGAACACACGGAATCAGCAGTTTCCAGAGGGATTTGTCTGTTTGTTCCTGAGGCGAACGTGACCTGAGATCTCCCCGGGGTGTAACACCCCCCGGACATCCTGGCCGTGCTGCGGGGCTCACACGCGGTGTGGGACAGGTGCACAAACACCGGGGTTCAGTACCAGCACAGCTCAACAGAGATGTGGATGTACATTCCTGGTGATTCCGAGCTTAGGAGTGGGTCAGGATGAGGCAGCTCCCCAGGAATACTGTCCGTGGTTTGTACTCAGACTGGCTGACAAACAGGGTGAGTAAACATTCCTTAAGAGGCAGAAATGAAAAATGAGGATGTATTGTTCATCTGGGACGTTCCCACGTGACCATTCTCCTGTGTGTGTGGATACTTAGGGAAGTGTTTTGTATCCTGAAGATGTGTGCTGGGACAAAAAGCCTGTATTTAAAATTAATTTGTGTAAATACACATGTGCACGGGAAGCCCCCCTGCCGCAGACACTCATCCCATACATATGTGCATATCTAATCATGTTTGCGTACACAAACACACACAGATTATGGACAGGAAATTAAGCATATGCCCGTCCCACCCCCCAGTGATGATCCCTCCAAGGAACATCAAACCTGTTTGTGTCAACACAGACCCCTGGGCCCCGGGAGATCCGATCCACCCCGGGAAACTGAGATCTCTGCACCTGGAGGGGCAGTCCCTCGCTTGTGTCCATCCCACACCTCTGTGCTGTCCCCTCCCGCTGCAATCTCTGTCCTTCCCGGGCACAACTCCCCAGCCAGGATCCTCTGATCTTTGCCCTCTTTTCCTTCAAATTAAATTTCAACTTTTTTCAAATCTCTGGTGAGTGACAAGCCAGTGCCAGCACTGTCTTTTAATACACAAAAGCATAAATAATGCCATCCATCAGAGCTGTCACTCAGCAAGATGGATTGCTACTTGTCCAGACACTGGAATGACACAGAAGTGAAAGTTAGGAACTGTCTCTTTTCTTTGCTTGCTTTCTTTTTCTTCTTCTCTCTCCCTTTTTTTTTTTTTTTTTTATTTGCCGGACTGCTTGATTCTGATTAATGGTGCTGTCAGGGAGGGATTCCGCTTGCCCGGATAATGAGTCAGGAATGTATTCCCTGTCACAAACACAGCAGATGTCAGGGGCAGAAGGGCCCGGGAATGCCAGAAACAATATACAGTTTCTTCCTAGTCCCCTGACAGGCCAATATGCTGCACAAGGTCTAATTTATGTAGACAAAATGCAGGCAAGGGGCTGTAGCAGCAGCGAGGCTGTGGGGAAGTCTGGAGCACAATGCAGGAGGGAGGTAATGAAGGCGAGCACTGGGACTCAATAGCACTGCATCAAACGGCCTTAACAAGAATGGCCCAGGACCACTTTGACTCCATTAAAGTGCACTTTACATCATTATAGAGAGAAATCAAACAGGGCAGAGGGCTTCTGTTCCTTTTAATGGCTCGATTAGGTTATTCACTCATCGCCCTCGCAGCTGTCAGCGCGGCGGCGCCTGCCAGGGGAGGGACAGGGTCCTGGTGGCACCGGGCACCGCGGGCACCGCGGGCATGTTTCAGAGTGCAGGCAGTGCTTCTGCTCACCCCGCACCTCCACGGGCGGACTGAGAGGCTCTGCCCGTGCTGCCGAAGGGATTTCAGGGATTTGTCTCTGGGTGCCGTCACTTTTGGGGTTGGCCAGGTGGGCACTGAGAGCCCGGCCCTGCCCTTGGTGCCGGGGGTGCTGAAGGGACCCACAGGGGGTGCTGAGCTTCCCGAGGCTGGAGGGAAACCCACAGCTCCAAAACGCTGGTTCAGACTCCCGTTTGGGGGAATAAACGGACATTTTGGGGTGCATGTGGTGCCCTGCTCTGCTGCACCCCCTGCCCAGCACCCTGGGGCCATCCAGGTGCCAGCGCCTGGTCAGCACTCGGGCAGTGAGGTCCTGGTGCAGGAGGACTCCCCCTCAGGGCCCTGGAGAGCTGCTTCAGCCCCACAAAGCTCCCTGGAGGTGCTGCCAGGCCACCTTTATCCATCCCAGAGGGAGCCGTGAAAACATAAATTCCAACAGAAACCAGGGTCAGGGCAAGAACAGAAAAGGGTTTCGTTCAAAGTCCTCTGGTTGAAGTTTTTGCAGCGACATCAGAGTCACTCCCGGCACCTGGGAAACACCCCCTTGTGAGGCTGTCACATTGCCTGTCCGGCCTCTGCTTCACAAAATCCTGTCATTCTGGAAATTCCCGGAGAGCAGAGACTGAAACTGCTTGAGCCAGAGGCAGGGGATTTTCAGTCTTAGTCCTAATAGAGCCATTTCACTCTGCCTCTGACCGGGGTAAAAATAATGAATAAAAATAACCCCACATGAGGCATTTTGGTGCATTCCCAGCAGTTTGTGCTGGTCTCAGCACGCTCTCAGTCAGGCCACGACCATGAACTCTTCCCCAAGAACATGCTCCAGCTTTTATCTCCTTGTCTCCTCAACGTAATCGGAGCCCTGACCCATGAAAGGTCTCGGTAACTCCTTCCCGAGGAGCAGGAGCTCGGCTCTGACACACTGGTGGCACTGAGAGGTGAAGGACTCCGGGGTCACGGCATCTGCAGGGGCAGAGGGGGAGCACACACATCCGGAGCGGAGGAAATCAGGAGTGACAGAGAGATGAAGGGGAAGATAAAGCTCTGCTGCCCAGGCAGAGCGCAGGCAGGGCGCTGGGCTGGCAGAACTCCTGCCCAGGCTGAACAGGATTAAATGCCTGATCCTGCCTTGTGCCCTGACCCTGCCTGAGGTCCTGTGAGTGTCACAGAGCCCGCAGCAGCTCTCTCCTGTGGGTGGCACCTTGGCTGTGGCAGGTCTGGGCAATTGTGTCCCTGGGCAGGGGCTGGGCTGGCAGCATCAGCTTTGCCAGACCCTTCTAAATCGATGAGGTTGTGCTTTTTTTTTCCCCCTCCCCCAAAGCTCAACATGGTTTTTATTTAAAATAGCTTTATTCCTGCTCAGAATGGCCCTAATCAGAACCAGCACCTAATGGCCTGAAAAGAAAGGAAATAAAATTAAAGGCTGCAATTGCTTTGGTTTTACAAGCCCGAGGCCTGGTGAGCTCTGCTCCAGGGGAGGGGGCTCGGGGCGAAGGTTTGTTGGTTTTGCTGGTATTACCCTGATCAAAGCAGCTTATTGTTAAGTGAGCACAAAAGTGGATTTAGAAAGTTAACACATTAAAATAGGTGTGATTGACACCAGAGGCAGCGCTGGAAGGGCCTGCAGGGAGCAGGGACCGGATGAGGCAGGGCTGGGGGCTGCCAGGGGTGGGACAGGGCACAGAGGCTGAGCGAGGGGCGGCTGGGATGCTGCAGGACGGGAATGGAGCGGGGCAGGAATGCAGGAAAACACTCAGCAAAGCAAATTCACCTCCCGTGGTGGTGCAGAGTGGTGTTCCCAGCAATAGGAACCCTTCAGTTCCACATGTCCCTGTACCCCGGTGATCCCCCTGAAGTGAAGCCACGGGAAGCTTCCCTCTGCTGCTCCCTGCAATCCCAGGGGAGAGCTGGGTCTGGCGCCCTGCGCTGAGCTCCGAGCACCTTCCCCAGGCTCCGAGCACCTTCCCCAGGCTCTGGCCTGGGACGGATGGGAACCCCCTGGGAGCTGTTCTGACACGCATATTAATGACAACTCCTGGGGACGAGCTGGGGACGAGCCAGCAGCAGCCCTGAGTGGGCTGCATGGAGGGGACCATGCTCTGGGGGGACAGGGGACAGAAGGCTGTGGAGCCTTTATCCCTTTGTGCCTCTGGCTGCAGGGGAGCTGCTCCGGTGAGCGGAGGGGGCAGTGGGGTGGGGGACAGGGACCGGGCAGAGCCCTGCCTGGCACAGCAGCTCCCATACATGGCAGCCCCGCCAGGCTGAGGGGCAGGACTGGGCTGGTGCAGGGGCCAGTAGGGGCTGCCAGGCTCGGGGATGTCACCCTGAGGTGTCCCCAGCTGGGGCTCACAGCTGGACCACCAAGGCTCCCTGTCCCACCCAGCCAGAGAGCCGGAGCAGCTGCTGGGAGCGCTGCTGGGAGAAGGGAATCTGGACTGCCCAGCCACTCTCTGGGAATCTGGACTGCCCAGCCAGTCTCCGGGAATCTGGACTGCCCAGACCACTCTCCCGCCTGCCATGCCACCTCTGCCTGCCGGCTTTGGCAGTGGCTGAGCCCAGAGTTCCCGAGGCTGTCACCGGCTGAGCCCTACCCAAGGCAGATTGATGCGGGTAGGAGCCTGTGCAGGGTTCCGTGTAACTCGAGTCCTCCAGGACCAGGTCAAAACCTGGTCAGTGCCCAGGCAGCTCCCCGGTTCTGTCCCCGTAGCCCCGCCAGAGGGGATTGGGTTTCAAATGCGCTCTGCGGGCCGTCCTTGGGAGACAAAACACAAATAAGTGACACCCCGGGACTCGGCGTCTGCCCCAGGGCTCGGGGACTGCAGAGAGCCCCTCTGATCAAAGGTACCCCCGGACACTTGGCTGAGGCACAGCCCTCATGAGGGCAGCTGGAAAGACCAATTTTCACAGATCTCAGCACCAGGAAATAGGCATTTCATCATGACTTGAGTCATGGAGAGGAGGACTCGGACAGGCTGCGGCTGCTGCTGCTGCACGGACAAATGTAATTTATTACCCCGAGGCCTGGGGAGGCTCGGGGAGCTCAGGAGGAACATGCAGCATTAAGGAGCTCTGCCCCCCGAGGAGGCTTTTTGGAGAGTGACGAATTGAGATGGGATTTTCTCCTCTGCCTGAGCACCCCTGTCCTTTCCCACAGCCCTGGCACAGAACAGGCCCTGTGTAGGTGCAGGGAGAAGGGACTGCCTGAAGTCCCTTCCTGAAGTGCTGACCCAAAATTCAGGACATGTGGGCTCGCTCACAGCTCCTGAGGTGTCCGGCACAGTCCAGCGAGGCAGCTCAGCTCTGCCTCTCTCAGCTGCCCCTCTGCAGGAGTGCTGACCCCAGCAGGGTCAGTGTGGGGCAGTGCGGGGCAGTGCTGGGCAGTGCGGGGCAGTGCTGGGGTGCCCAGCCAGCAGCAGGGAGCTGGCACTGACTGTCCTGCCCACAAGGAGCTTCAGGCCATGCCCCTGAGGTGAGGACATCACCTTAGGGCTGCTTCCAACCCCAGGTGCACCTGGAAACTGGGAAATGGTCGGGGTTGGTGCTGCTCTTAGCCAAGGCTGGGATGGAGCAGGGTCTGCTGTGCCCCAGCTCCTGTCTGGGGGCATTTTCCTGGGAATTCTGCTCGTTCTACCCTGTCAGTGTTGAGCACGGGGTGTGTTTGGGGGAGCAGGACAGGGGCTGTGCCAAGGGAAGGCTGTGACCTCGTAGCAGAGATTTCCCACAGCAGCCCCAGTCAGGCTAGGCTGGAGCTGAGCCTCTTGCGCCTGTGCCGCGGCAGGGCTGGGGACTCATTAATATTTCTGAGGTGTATGAAGAATTTTCAGGTGAATCGGGGCCTTTTACAGCCGCGCAGGAAGGTATTGGGTGTTTTTCATGCGCCTGGTGATTAACTGTTGGTATTAAACGCTGAACCCACCCTTCCCATATGTGCGAGCGCGTGTGCGTGTGTAGCAAGGCCAGGCAAATGACTAATGCAGACCTGAGCAGAGACAGCAGAGCATATTGTAAAGATCAACCCTATTTCAGCTTCTGTTCAGATCGGAAATGCCAGAGATTGTTTCATAGTCTTCTGCAATGTTCATTATAAAAGTCCCCAGATGGCAGATGGCTATTAGCTCACTGTGACCTATATAAATGTCAAACGTAAAGCTATCGCCCCAGTGAAAATCTCAAAATAAATAACAACAGGAGGGATGCTGTTCCGCTGCCACCAGGATTTATGGATTATGAATTCATGCTAATTCATCCTAAAGCCAGCGGAAGAGTGAATCTTGTCCTTTTGGAGGAATTCACTTAACACCTGCTTGCAGACGAATTTCCCCCGAGCCTGATGCCTCCCCAGTCCCCCCGTGCAGCCGCACGCTGCAGCCCCTGGGGACAGCTGGATCCCGGGAAGGGCCGGGGCTGGGATCGATTGCCGTGTGACAGTGCCCGTGTCACTCCCTGCTGACAGCGGGGACTTGCCTTTGTTTGCCAGAATTGTGTAACAGCAACTTCACCTGTGATTTCAGACTGTTTGCTTTGCCCTTATTGATCACCGTGGCACCTGTCAGTCAGGAACAGTGGGATTTCTCCGCGGGTTTTAGGGAGTGGTCGTGTGTTTGTTGAGCCAAGTGGTGCCTGCATGCCCAGTCCCAGCCGACACCGGTTTGTTTGTGGGAAAAGGAGCTTTGTTGGCTCAGTTGTTCCATTGTTACCTTCTCATCAACAACCAAAAGTGAACAACACCCCGCGAGTAATCGCAGTTTCTGCAGCAGAACTCTGCCTGTCCGGCTCGCTGCAGTCACTGCAGGCTCTGAGGGAGCAGCTGCTCCGCACGGAGAATTCCCCGTCCCCCCTCACCTCACCTTGCTCCCAGCACCTCCAGCTGTGGCTCTGGGCTGGGGACGAGCAGCCCAAGGGATGCCCCGGGCCCATCCAGGTCCTGGCAGGTCCAGTGTGGGATGGGAAAGACTGCGCTGGGAGCAGCAGCTCATGGAGCCCAGCAGCTCCCGGGAGTGCTGTGTGGAGCAGCAGTGTCATGGTGGGTGGGGTAACTGAGGAGTGACTGAGGGGTGACTGAGGGGTAACTGAGGGGTAACTGAGGAGTGACTGAGGAGAGACTGAGGAGAGACTGAGGAGAGACTGAGGAGTGACTGAGGGGTAACTGAAGAGTAACTGAGGGGTAACTAAGGAGAGACTGAGGAGTAACTGAAGAGTAACTGAGGGGTAACTGAGGAGTGACTGAGGGGTAACTGAAGAGTAACTGAGGGGTAACTGAGGAGTGACTGAGGGGTGACTGAGGTGTAACTGAGGGGTAACTGGGGGGTAACTGAGGAGTGACTGAGGAGAGACTGAGGAGAGACTGAGGAGAGACTGAGGAGTGACTGAGGAGTGACTGAGGGGTAACTGAAGAGTAACTGAGGGGTAACTAAGGAGAGACTGAGGAGTAACTGAAGAGTAACTGAGGGGTAACTGAGGAGTGACTGAGGGGTAACTGAAGAGTAACTGAGGGGTAACTGAGGAGTGACTGAGGGGTGACTGAGGTGTAACTGAGGGGTNTGAGGAGAGACTGAGGGGTGACTGAAGAGTAACTGAGGAGTGACTGAGGAGTAACTGAGGAGTAACTGAGGGGTAACTGAAGAGTAACTGAGGAGTGACTGAGGGGTAACTGAGGAGTGACTGAGGGGTAACTGAAGAGTAACTGAGGAGTGACTGAGGGGTAACTGAGGAGTAACTGAGGGGTAACTGAGGAGTGACTGAGGAGTGACTGAGGAGTGACTGAGGGGTAACTGAAGAGTAACTGAGGGGTAACTGAGGAGAGACTGAGGAGTAACTGAAGAGTAACTGAGGGGTAACTGAGGAGAGACTGAGGGGTGACTGAGGAGTGACTGAGGGGTAACTGAGGGCACAAACACCCGTCCAGGGCTGTCAGACCCCACTGAGGTCACTCCACAGTGGAGTAACATGTTTGGAGTTCACTGCAGCCCCACCTGGCACAGAGCTCTGGCACATCCACGTTAACCCCACACTCGGCCTTCATTTATCTCAACTTTCCCCCGAACCCTGCGGGCCAGACCTGTGCAAGGAGCGGAACTGCACCGATGAGTGGGACAGGATCTGTCCTGAGTGAGAAGGGATTTGTCCAGAGTGGGACGGTGTTGCCCTGACTTTGCAGTGTTTCAGTGCTTTTCCTTTTGTAAATATTATTAGCTCTTTCTCTAACATGGCCATGGTTTCCTTAGCTACTATCTGTTCTTTTCCTATGTTTATGAATTCCAGTATACTGGGTGGAGAAATATGATTGACAAATACTCTGACCAACTGGAATTGAGAGGTGGTGATTTCTACCTCCAATCCACGGTGATGTGTGAAAACATATAAATAAAAGTCAGAGGGTTCTGCTCTCTCTCTTTTTCTGCCCTCTCCTGCTGCTGTGTCTGTGTGGTTCCTTGTGTGGCTCTCCTTTAGGCCCTCGGCCTGGTAGGCCTGCCTGAGGAGTGCTATAGGACAGGATCTGTCCTGAGTGGGACAGGATCTCTCCTAAGTGGGATGGGATTAGTCCCGAGTGGTGTTTGGGGACGAAGGGCTGGCCAGGCCAGCACTCCCCACTCAGTGAGTTCAGTTATTTTGCTGTGCGCAGACGCCTCAGGTGGCACCACGGATGCAGCGTTCAGTGAGGAGCACACAGAGAACAGGTTGCTTTAAAAAATGGATAATATTAAATGGTGGCGTCTGAAAGTGCCACTTTTTTCCCCCTCAAAAGCATTTTTCACAAAACAAGTTGTTGTTGCTGCTGTCAAAATTCTTCAATTTTCACCAACACAAATTATGTTTTGTTTTTTTAATATATTGCTTGGTGAAAAACATAAACGAGCAGATTTTAGAAATATTTCATCTTCATAAAAGGTATTTTTGGTAAACAAATACAAGTGAATATTTTATTAATGTTTTTGATAAAGGTATGAACATGTAGTGATGTCATGCAGGGAATGAATCAGTTTATTAAAAAATTAAGAGAGACGTAGGAATGTGGGTCATTTCCATCCACACAGGAACAACTTCAACCACATTTTTCTCACAAAAACGAGATTCATTTTGGAACTGTTGCAATAATAAGCATTCTCAAGGATCACGAACTTGCTCTCCTTTCTTAGCACAATTTATATTGGCTGAAAGCTTAGAGGCCGCTGAACCTGGGAATCTCCCTTTGAAACAACCCCTGGGTCACACCCGAGGGTGCTGAGCCCTTCCCTGGGACTCCGGAACCGAGGAATGGGGTGGATGTTGTGTGTACGGAGTATTTCTGAGTGTGAGCTGCACTGCCAGGCTGCTGCAGCATCCCCACGGCCCAGGAGGGTCCCAGAGCTCCAAATGGCAAAGCCAGGGCTCAAATCCATGGAGTAATTAATGACCAGAGCTCTAAAGACGTGGAGGAAGCCTCACACTGAGTGCCCGTGCCGAGTGCTGCCCACTCGGTGCAGCTCTGCCGGGTGTAAACGAGGAGTAATTAAACACCTCAACAGCAGAGCAGTGATCGCACTGCTGGAGGTGGCACACGAGTGTCCAGGAGGGACGGTGGAATTTACTGCTGGAGGTGGCACACGAGTGTCCAGGAGGGACGGTGGAATTTACTGCTGGAGGTGGCACACGAGTGTCTAGGAGGGACGGTGGAATTTACGGTGAGGGCTGGGCAGGAGCAGGGCTGGGAATGGCCATGGTTCCTGCTGTGATTCCTCAGGACAGAAGCAGTGCCACCCTCAGCAGGTGTAGTGGCCTCCCAAGGGAAAATCCTCACTGGAAATGGCTCCTGGGGACACTTTGGGTCATCCTGGGGACTTCTTGCTGCTTTTACCCTCCTGTTCCGGGGGGCTGCTCCTCTGCCAGAGGATCGGGTTACCCGTGGGTAGAAAATGAGAGTGCACTTCCTAAATCCACGAAAATCTATGCATTTACCTAGCACTGAAAACAGCTCCAAAAACAAGGGAGATTTAGAGGGTAGATTTAGATTAGATGTACAGGAGAAATTCTTTACTTTTCTCCTCTGTTTTTCCTGAGCTGAAGGGGAGTGGCACTGAGAACAAACTCCTTCTCCTGTGCCCGTGCAGTTCTGCCCCCAGAGCTCCCCTGCTGCCCCGAGGGTCTGTGCTGGCACCGCTGGGGCTCCGGAGGCTCCCCGAGGGCTGGCAGGAGCGATGGCAGAGCCAGGCCTGTTGTCATGCCAGGCCCACAGAGAAAGGCAAAGACAGCTTGGCTGGAAGCAGCTCTTTCCTCAGAGCCCAGCTCCAGCTGCCCCTGGAAGCCAAGGAAACGTGGGTGAGATGCTGGTATTGAGGAGCTGCCGCAGGAGAGCCGAGGTGTGGGGCAGGAACAGCACCAATCCCTGGGCTGCAGCGCGGCAGGGCCGGGGTTAACGTGACCCAGGAGTGGGAACAAAGGAGCCTTTCCTTCTCCATGCTGGGGTTAACTGACCCAGGAGCGGGAACAAAGGAGCCTTTCCTTCTCCATGCTGGGGTTAACTGACCCAGGAGCGGGAACAAAGGAGCCTTTCCTTCTCCAAGCTTTGGCAGGCCCGGTCCTTGCCTCTCCGGTGTTTGCACGGTCATAAATCCCGAGCTCAGGAGGATATTCCCAGCCAAAGCCCACATGTGCAGGATACCGTAATGTAAACTGTGTGTGCCGTGAGGAGCTGTGAAACGGGACCAGCGGACGATGCCGTGCCCAGCCCTGCCGCCAACATCCCCGCGCTTCCTCCCACCACAGGGAAACAGGACCTCTGTCCCCAGCTCTGCCTTTCTGACAGGCCTGTAAATCCCAACAGAGAGGAGATTTTGGCTGCCAGAGCCCCGGAGCTGCCCCATGGCACAGCAAAGCTGGTTCAGGGCACTCCGGCACAACCGGGGCTCACTCCCCTCTCACTGCCCATCTCCAGCTCCGCCTTGCAGGCAGCAGGACTCGCTGGAAGAGTCTGGCACAGCCCACGGCAGCTGCCACCTCCCCAGTCCCTTCCCCACAGCTCTTCCATCACAAAGAGCTGTCCCCTCTCGTGTGGGGATTTAAGGACAACGGGAGCTGCAGGGTTTCCTCCTCGCCTGAGGACGGGCAGCTGTTGAAGGCTGTGGTGGGCACAGCGAGGCTGACTGGGGAACTTCCCTCACAGACAGGAAACTGGCACCTCTCCCTGCCAAAGCCCTCAGAGGTGGGTTGGTACCAGGAAAATAATCTGGATGTTTCTCCTGCAGTGAAATCCTGGTGGAGACTGTTCCATACTCGCGGGTAAAAGCTGAAGGAAGAGAAAACATTCCCCAGCCGACACCTTTGGTACTCGTGGAGTGCAGTGAAGCAGCACCTCTGGCAGGAACATCCAAAACCTTCAGAGAACAGTTTTCCTGGTGAGGAGGGGGTTAAGTAAAAGGGTTTATTTTCTATTAAGCCCTGAAGATTTTCCCTTCAGGGCAGGTGTTAAACAGCCTGAGCTCTGTCCTGGAACCAAATTCTTGCCTGATGAAGACTGGAAGGAAAAGCTTTTGGAAAGCAGCACAGTTTAGATCCTGTCCTTTCCCCAGGGAAGTTGGGTGCCCATTTCTGAGACAACAAGCAGCAGGGCTCCAGTGCGGTGAGAAATCCTCCTGCTTCCCTTGCTCCTGCTGGAGCAGGCCCTTTTCATTCCACACTGGCAGTTCCCTGTGATTGAAATTTGAAAGCATGTAGCTGTTAATCTGGGAGTGATTAAAGAGCCTCATTTCTTGGAAGAGTCAGTACTCATCATCTGCCGTGCTGAATGAGCCTCTAACATCCCCTGATCCCATTATATTGTGATTAATTGTGCCAGTTTAAGTCAATAATTCATTTGTTAAAAATAGGCCTGCAAAGTATCATTTGTCTCAGGGGAGATATCAGAATAAAAAAAAAAATTCATTTGATACTTCTCATTAAATTAGTGTTGGGAGTTCTATTGAAGGGTTCTGTTCATGAAACATTTATTGCAGGCTTATTTGATAAGAAGTTGTATTTGTCTAGAATTATGCCTGCTAACAGATGTAAGGGCCTGCATTTTTCCATTGTTAATGAAAGGATCAGAGTCTAAACAAGTGTGTGACTGGGGAGAGGGGTCTGTGGTGACAAAAATGGAGATTTGGGAGCGTGTTCTACAAAACAGGCAGGAATAACGTCCCCCCGGTCCCTCTCAAAGTGGGGAGCCGCTCTCCCCACTCCCAGCTTGGGCTGACAGTCAGCCAGGGGAGGTTGTGCTGCAGTGTGAGGTGGATGTGCCTCAGAGCCTCCTGTGTGTAAATGGGTATAAATGCCGCATTCGTATTCATCGGGCCACTGGAAATGTTCCAGCTGCAAACAGCGCTGAAAGGAACAGACAGGGAATGGTGGCTGATGGTGACGGCCACAGCTGAGAGGGACACACGGCCAAGTGTCCATCCCTACACTCAGACAGGCCCGGGAGCACGGGAATGCTCCTGGGATGGGTGCAGGGATGGATGGATGGATGGATGGATGGATGGATGGATGGATGGATGGATGGATGGATGGATGGATGGATGGATGGATGATGGGATGGATGGATGGATGGATAAAGGATGGATGGATGGATGGATGGATGGATGGATGGATGGATGGATGGATGGATGGATGGATGGATGGGTGGATGGATGGATGATGGGAGCTCCCCAAAGCTGCACAAAGCTCCCCTCAGGGGGTGGCTGGGGCTGATGGGCTGTGCAGGCTCTGCTGGTCCCCAGTGTCGCTCCAGGCCAGGTCACCAGGGCTGTCCCCCCCTGCTGAATGTGCAGTGACCACGGGGCTGGAGGCAAAGGGCTCCTGGGATTCCTTCTGGAGCTCAACCACGGCCTGGATGGTGTCAGGCAAAGCAGGGCCTGGCTGGGTCAGGGTGAGCAGCGCTACACCTGCGCAGGGAACGGGACTCAGGGGAGTTCAAACCCTTCCCTGATGCCTCGAGCACACCTGGACTGGGCCCATTGTTTGTTCCAAGTCATGAAATGAAGGATGGGGAGAATGTGCTGGGAAGGAGGCGCTGGGGAAGATGAGGAAACGCTGCACCACTGCAGGAAATGTGCACGTCAAGCCAGGCTGGGTTTGGAAACCCCAACGAGTCCAGTGCCAGGGTCTGTTCGAGAATTTACACCTTCCAAAAAACCTCCCCAAACCACAAGGCTCTCTTCAAACCCAGGCTCTGTGCTCTCTGCTGGTGTCTTTGCGATATTTTATAGCTCTTGCATCACATTACCTGGTGATCTGCCCATCGGCCCCGACAATCCCTGCATTGTCTGCGAGCCCTGTGTTTGACAGGAGCTCTATTAATGTGCTGTGTTCGGCCAAAAATGTGTCAGTGCTGCGAGGGGCGAGCGCAGAACGCCTTTGAAGTGTGAGTGACGGGGCTCAGGTGTCGGCCAGGGTGGGCCAGGGGAGGGGGAGCCCGGCCAGCAGCTGTGGGGGCAGCTCTGCCCTCTGCTCTGCAGGGTCCCTGCACTGCCCCCTCTTTAACACAACTGTGGCTTTGCAACCTCGGCCTTTCAGTGCCCTCGTGCTCCTCCTGATGGGGCCCGTGCAGGAACGGGATGAATCTTGTTTATGCTGAGCAGGGCTCAGCTCGATGAAGTCGATGCAGCCAAATCAAGGACGATTTCTGTTCGATGGAGCTGCGAGTTGGTCTCTCTGTAAAACCAGTGCAGGTTGTTTCTCTCTCTGACAGATGGCTCCAGGAAGGCAGGGGTGCCTTGTCATTTTCTCACACTTTGGCAACATTTTATGTAGCTTCTCCTGTCAATAAAATCTCATTTGAATTGACCTGAATTGACAGATAGCTATTGACTTGAACAAGAGATGGATCCAGTCAATAAGCTCTCACACCTCAGGGCATAAGCCAGTCACTAACTCAGGGAAGGTTAGAAGAAAATATCCCTGATGTGTTGATTATTCCATAAAGTTGTCCACTAGGAGGATTTATGGACATTTGGCTGCTCACAAATACAACATACAGGACTGTAGGGACCATTAACCTGTTCTAGTCCAACAGTTCTGAGGTTCTGCAACTCTGAGTGTCTTCACAAGAATTGTAGAAGAAAAATTGAGTATTGGTAGTGTTTAAAAGCTTGGAAAGAAGAATTTTGTTGTTGAATCTTAATCTAAATACCAGAACCTGAGACATTCTTTCCCTATTTCCCCTGTAGTCATCTCACTTTTGGTGCCTGAATATTAAATAAGGGCTGAGTTTTGTGCCTCATCCTTGTGCTTTGCACCCTGGAGCACCTGAGGTTAAGAGGAGGGAGCTCCGTGGTTCCAACAGGTGCTGGAGCTGTGGTCCCAGCCTTGCGCTGTGTTTGCTCTCGAGAGGGTTTTTGGTGCTGTCTGAGTCCTGCACTGGCCCTTCAGGCCTTGAGAATTCCAGCGCATGGGAAGGAAGTTCCAGCAGGGAGAGCAGGGGTCAGCTGGGATGTTGTTACCAAAGTGATGCCAAAAACATCCCCAGGAGTCCCCTCAGTGAAGGGAATGGCTTGGGCTGCTGCAGAGCCTTGGAAGGGGAGCTCCAGGTGAACCCCTGGAAGAGAAGATCCAGGTAAACCTCTGGAAGGGGAACTCTGGGTGAATTCCTAGAAGGGAAACTCCGGGTGAATCCATGGAAGGGAAGATCCAGGTGAACCCCTGGAAGGGGAACTCCACATGAATCCATGGAAGGAGAACTCCAGGTGAATTCCTAGAAGGGAAACTACGGGTGAATCCATGGAAGGGGAACTCCAGGTGAATCCATGGAAGGGGAACTCCGGGTGAATCCCTGGAACGGGAGCTCCAGGTGAACCCCTGGAAGAGAAGATCCAGGTGAACCCCTGGAAGGGGAGCTCCACATGAATCCATGGAAGGGGAGCTCCAGGTGAATCCGTGGAAGGGGAACTCCAGGTGAATCCCTGGAACGGGAGCTCCAGGTGAACCCCTGGAAGGGGAGGGCTCTGGGTGAACCCCTGGAAGGGAAGATCCAGGTGAAGCCCTGGAAGGAAGGTGCAGGGTGAACCCCTGGAAGGAAGGCGCACACACACACACATGTGACATCTGGGAGCCCCTCAGAGGGAAGTGACATCGGTCAGGCCATCGAGAGCCCCTGCTGTGGCCTGGGAAGAGCTGGCTCTGGTGACATTTTGTGCCCTCTGAGTGTGGGATGTGAGAAGAACCCCCCGGCTCCCCGCAGCCTCCATGGGGCCAGCTCCTGCCACAGGGGAGGCGGGGCTGGGCTGGGCTGGGAGGGTCGGGAGCTGTCCCCGCTGTCCCTTTAAGCCATCGCTGTCCCCGTGTTCCCAGCACGGGAGGCTGCCTGTCAGCAGGGAGCAGAAAACAGATTGTGACACAGGGCAGTGATTTTTTTTAACAATCCCATTATGAAAGACAGAGTGCTCCCATTTCCTTTGCAGCTTTTATCAAGACTTAAATTGCTGCCAAGGGAGAAGGGGGGTGAGGGGAACCTCACTGCTTTTATTTTATTTTTAATTTTTTTAAGAAAGGATTTTGCTTAGTTACTAAATTCCTGCCTAAGTCTCCTCCGAGCAGAGATCCAACAGTATCCCTATTAAATTATATAGAGCGAGTCCAGTCCTTGGCTGTCAGCGGGACCCATCAGTCCTAATTTATCGCCCCAGGAAACACAGTACAATTATGGTAATAAATAATAATAGGATTCAGTACATGACAACATGAATGATGGAGCCTCTCAGAACTCATTTACATTGCTTTGTGTTGCAATCACCCTGCTTCTAATGTAATGCCAAGCAAATGAGCCTTTTTGAATATTGTGCAATCTATTGCAAGTCAACTGGCACAAAACTCACTCAATAAATCATGTTCAAACACATGCCTCTAATGACAGGTAAATCAACAATGAAGTAATTGCATTTAATGTATTGAAATACTGGACAAAAACAGTGACCTCGAAGTGACTTTTTGGAGCAGGTTTGCTGTAGTTGCAGTGGCAAGGGGTGGTTTTCACCGGGCCCTCGGTGCTCAGCCGCGCACGTGGGCACTGATGATCCCGTCCCAGGGACAGCTCCGGGATAATTCCCTGGAAAAGCCATGCCAGGGGCTCTCTGTGGCTGCAGCAGGGGCGGCTCAGCCCTGCCAGCACCGAGCGGAGGTTCTGCCCTGTTGCTTCCAATGACTTGGTTCACTCTCCCCAATTTCCGTGTTCCGTTGAGTTCAACAGAGCAGGGAAGGGACTGTTGGGCTGTGGAGCTGCTGTGGCACCTCCCCTCAGCCCCTCACGTGGTTCCATATGTGGTAGGGGGGATTTTCCTGGATTTTGGGGTTGTTTTTTCCTCGGAAGCTGGAGAGGGTGGACAGAAGTGGCCTCAGCAAAGCAGTCCCTTGGTTGTTGCTGCCCCATAAAAAGATGATATCAGCAGAGGAAACTTTGAAGATTCTGTTTAAAGGCTGATGAAGAAACAAGTTTGCAGATTTTGGCTCTGAGTTTATTCCCTTACCCTTCCCTTGCAAGGGAATTTGGCAAGTGTCAAAGGTCTCCTTGGATTCTTCAGGCAATGGAAAGGTTTTACATATCCCCAGGCTTGACTGTCTCTGCTGATAGCTCCCATATGATAGAAACTGATTAGCAGAATGTCTAGAGTCAGGACAAAAGAACTATTAACTACGAAAGAAAGAAAACAACGAGAAATTTCTGTAATTTCAGAAAATTGTTACCAGTTGTACCTGCCATCCCGTTTGTTCCCTGGCAGGGGGAATGTCAGGATCCAATCACTCCAGAACTCTGGGATCTCAGTTATAAACACTTCCAGTGTCAATCCTGTGTGCAGGGCTTTGTTTTGTTTTCCTCTCGCTGCTGGGATGGATTCCTGTCATCCCGGGAAGCGTGGCAGGTATTTGGCAACGCGCTTTCCTGCTGCCACTGCGGTGAAACCCTTCACACCCGCAGAGTGAACAGGGCCGGGCTGGAGGTGGGAGTTTAGTTTGGGTTTTTCTGCGAATCCCACATAAACCTGAGCTCGAAACTTCCGTATGTTTTTGGTGCTGTTTTTGGCACCACCACTGGAAACGCCTGAGCCTTGGAGATGTGGTGGTGGCAATCTCGGCCTGGATAACAGCGGAGCCTCGGGGGGCCTCCGAGGGGACAGAGGGGCCCGAGCTGCGGCTGGGTTGAGCCCAAGAGTCACCTGGGGCTTGGTAAACCTGTATTTCCTGCAAGTGAGCACAGCTACACATGTGTAACACACACACACACACACACACACACACATGTGACACGCCTGTGACATGCATGTGACATGCATGTGAGGTGCCTGTGACATATATGTGACACGCCTGCAACATGCATGTGACATGCATGTGACACATGTCACACACATGTCCCACACAACCCAGCTGGGTCCCAGCCCATGGCTCCTGCAGCGTTTTCTTGCAGGGTCAGATTCCCTTTCCCCCGCACTCCTCCCCGACCCCATCCCGGTGGATCCTGACCCCATCCCGGGGGATCCTGACCCCATCCTGGATGATTCCCGACCCCATCCCG
>VYZT01046212.1:0-35283 GCA_013400735.1 Pomatostomus ruficeps
TTCTCACCTGTGGGGGTGCTGCTAAATTAAATCCCTTTGTCAGTGGGCAGGAAACAAGGGAAATCTCTTGTAAGGAACTTCTGCCCTTCAGTGTTTCGGTTCTCACCTGTGGGGTGTTCTGGGTTAAATCCCTGTTTCTGTGGGCAGGGAAATAAAGAAATTTCTTGTAGGGAACTTTTGCTCTTCTGCATTCCAGTTCTCACCTGTGAGGGTGTTACTGGGTTAAATCACTGTTTTGGTGGGCAGGAAAAGGGATAAATCATTTGTAAGGAACTTCTGCCCTTTGGCATTTTGGTTCTCACCCGTGGGGGCGTCACTGGGTTACATCTCTGTTTCAGTGGGCAGGGAAAGGGATAAATCATTTGTAAGGAACTTCTGCCCTTCAGCGTTTCGGTTCTCACCTGTGGGGGTGCAGAGCTGGGCTCTGCTGTTTCCACGTTATAGATCTGTGTGGTGGGGAGGTAAAACAAGTCAACGAGGAGAAGCAGGGATATCCAAATCCAAGTACTTTGGCTTTCAAAGAACTTCAGGGACGTTGAGGTTGGAAAAGAACTCCAAGACCGAATCCCAACTGACCCAGATCACAAAGTGCCACATCCACTTGTTTGTTGAACCCTTCCAGGGGTGGGGACTCCGGCACTGCCCTGGGCAGCTGTGCCAGTCCTGACCCCTCTCAGTGTCCCATTTCTGCCAGCCCTGGTTTGCACAGAGACACCAGCACAGCTTCAACCTGGAGTGCGAATCACCCTCCCCATGGACACTGTCCCCTCCCCAGGGACACTGTCCCCTCCCCACGGACACTGTCCCCTCTCCCTGAGGTCTCCAGGCTCCAGGACCTTCTGGGTCCTTTCCCCCCAGGATCCTTCTCAGGAACCAGTCAAGCTCTGGCTCAAAACGAGGTGGGGCCCTCAGCTCCTGCTCCACCTCTTCACCACCCCAGGGAAGGAATTTTCCTCCTTGGAATTTCCCGGGGTGTTTGCACTCATCTCCTGGCATCCCTGTGACCCTTCAGTGTAATCCCTTCGCAAACTTCCCTGATCCTCTGCCCCCCGGTTTATTGACACAAGGTTTGGGTCTTTGTTCTGCTGAATGAGCCAAGGTTTTGGGCTTCTCTTCCGGAGACAACAATCCCAGAATGCCAGAGCTGGTTAGGTTGGAAAAGGCCTTTGGGATCATCCGGTCCAACCGTTCCCCCAGCACTGCCAAGGGCAGCACTGACCCACAACCCCAGGTGCCACCACTGAACCCCATCCGAGGTGCCACCACTGAGCCCTGTCCCCAGGTGCCACCACTGACCCACGTCCCCAAGGTGCCACCACTGACCCACGTCCCCAAGTGCCACCACTGAGCCCTGTCCCCAGGTGCCACCACTGAGCCCTGTCCCCAGGTGCCACCACTGAATCCCGTCCCCAGGTGCCACCACTGAGCTCTGTCCCCAAGGTGCCACCACTGAACCCTGTCCCCAGGTGCCACCACTGACCCACGTCCCCAGGTGCCAGCACCGAACCACAACCCCAAGGTGCCACTACTGAACCCTGCCCCAGCATGGTCCTAAACCCAACCTGCCCGGGAATTCCCGTCACCTCTGAGACCTGTCCTGGCCTCAGGGGGTGAGCAGAGCCCTGCCCTGTCCCCCAGCGTCTCCCCAGACAGAGGGGCTTTGCTGGAAATGGATTTAAATGGATTTTAAAGAGGATGATATTAAAAAAAAAGCCCAGACAAGCAAAGCAATCCCAGCTGAGCCCATGGCACATTATTGAGTTAAATAAGGGGGTTTTAGACGGGCTCTAATTGGGGTTTAAATCCCGGTTCCGAGCAGCTGCTGAGCCCTAGAAAGCCGCAGAGGAGGAGTTGAGGCCCAGCCTGGCCAGGAGCTGTTGCCCCAGCCCTGAATGGGCACATTCACGGCCCAGATTTTCTATCTGAGCAAGGAATTTGCTGACTGCTAATCTCCGCTGATTAACGATGTTTTCACAAAGCCACCACAGAAGGTTTGCTGGTCTTGTCTAGAGAACCAGACTTTGGCCAAGCAAAGCCCTTTATCCAAAAATGTATTTGTCTAGAAAGTGCCATTGTTATTCTTAGGAATGCCAGGTATGGATGCCCGGGTTTCTTGTTCTTGTTAAATGCAAGTTGTTCTACAGATAAGGAAGCGAAAGAGTACGAGATAGGCAAGGTTTGTCAGGACAGATAAAATCTTCAATGAGACCAAAACCAGGAGAAAATTCAGACAAACTTTCAGACACGGAAGCAGACGTGAAGGAAGCCTGGGTGTCCAAGAGCTGACAAGATTTTTTCTGCCCATTTATCACTTGGAAAGATATCACCCCCCTCAAAATTTTTTTTTTTAAATTCTTTGCTTTGTTTGGTTTAATTCCCATTAAAAGGGGATTAAGGCAGAGAGGAACAAGGCAGACTTGTTCCATATCCACAGTGTGGGTTACTCGCTGCTTTCCAAGGCTGATAACTCTGCTTAACAGCAACCTTTCGCTTTTATCAACGTCAAAGCCAAATCTCTGCTGCTAAAATTATTCCACCTTTCATCTGGGTGTTGGGCTGCTGTGGAGCAGAGCTCTGGGGTGATCTGGTCACTGGGGTAAGGGTCCCTGTGAAGACGCGGGTGAGCAGATCGGCCTTTCCCACCCTGCAGTGCAATGGGAGTTCTGACAGTTTGACATCCACATCCCAACAGGGAGGAGAACGTTTCTGGCAGTGTCGAAATCTGGCACCTTTCTCCAGAGAACATCTTCTCACTCCCAATAATCATCAAGTGGTTATGAATAACAAATGATTTCCTAGAAATCGGCACGGAGGGGTGAGTGCCAGTCACTATTGCAGCGGGGTGAATTATTTGGCTGCAGAGCTCAGCAGAAACACCCAGGCCAGGCCCAGTTCCCAATAACCACCAGGGATGATCAAAGTGCTGCTCTCTGACAGATGCAGCGGGAACAGATCGTTCCCTGGAACTCCTGCTCTGCCAGCAGCCCCGAGCTGAGCTCTGCAAGGATCTTCTGGCTGCAAAAAAGGGGGATTGGGGGCCCTTCTGGCTCTGCACAACTCCCTGACAGGAGGGGGCAGCCGGGGGGGTCGGGCTCTGCTCCCAGGGCACAGGGACAGGAGCACAGGGAACGGCCTCAGGCTGGGCCAGGGGAGGCTCAGGGTGGAATCAGCAGGAATTTCCCCGTGGAAAGGGGGCTCAGGCCTTGGAACTGCCCAGGGAGGGTTGGAGTCGCCATCCCTGGAGGTGTCACCTGGAAGTGGCACTCAGGGCTCTGGGCTGGGTGACAAAGCGTTGTTTAGTCACAGATTGAGGAAACAGCCTCGAGTTGTGCCACGAGAGGTTCAGTTGGGATATCAGGGAGAATTTCTTCATGGAAAGGGCTGTGAAACATTGGAATGGGCTCTCCAGGACAGTGTGGAGTCACCCTCCTTGGAAGGGTTCACAAACCTGTGGAAGTGGCACTTGGGGACACTGTGCCCGTGGTGGCGGTGCTGTGCTGATGGTCGGACTTGCTGAATTAAAGGGTTTTTCCACCCTTCAGGATTCTGTGTTTGATGTTTCTGCTCCCCAGCAGCTGCAGCAGATGAACCCTTCCCTTTCAGAGAGCACAGCAGGGGGATGTGCTCAGGGGGATGTGCTCAGTGCTGACAGGGACCAGCAAAGCCTGAGGGGACCAAAACAACCCAGCAAACCCTCGGTGGGAGCGGGACAGCTCTGGGCTGCGATTGTAATGGAGCAGCAGCTCAGTGAAACAAGCGCAGCTGCCAGGGCTGGCCTCGCACAGGGGAGTTTGTGCAGTGGGATTGTCCTGCACACCTCACACTCTTCACCTTTTCCCTCAACAGGGCCATGATGGGATTTCCAAAACCAGCAAGGCTGGGAAGAAGCTGCTTGGTCACTGGGAAGTGCAGGGAACTGACTGGGGTGGGTTTGCTGTAGGAATTTCACGGATTCCGGGGTCACATTCCAGCATCCCACTGCCCTGTGGGGCTCTGGCCTGAGTCAGGCGCTGGCTGAGGTGGGCACAGAGCAAGGGTCACAAACACTGACGGCCAAACTGGCCCAAGTGTGATGCAGGAATTTGCGAGAGGAACAATTTCAGTCCCAGCCCCGAGGGGATTTAGGTCCTGTGAGCACACAAAATCTGCACCAGGGCACCCCAACAGCTCTGTGGTTTGGGTTCATCCCAAGTACAGGGGATCCAGACCTTTCCCTCATGGACCGTGTGTCTGCTCCCAGCTCAGGAACATCCCCTGCAGCCCCTCCTGTTGAGGAGAACCCTGAGCTGCTCCTTCAGCACAGCCTGGGCCCAGGCGTGTCCCCAGCCACCTAACCCTGAGCTGTGGAGCCACATCCCAGCCCTGGCAGGCACCGCTGTGTCCCCACAGGGCACTGCTCGGGGGTCTCTGATGAGCAGCGTTCACTCAGCGGGCGACCAACGGCTTCCCTGCACCTCCAGCGAGTGACCAACAGCTTCCCCAGGTGACCAACGGCTTCCCCAAATCCCCACTGGGTGACCAACAGCTTCCCCGTGTCTCCACCGCGCTGTGGGGACACAGAAATGTGGGACGATGCTCAAACCCACCCAGTGTGGGCCCCTCAGACCACAGCAGTGGTGGGACAGGGCAGGGAGAGGCTGGGCACCGCACACCCCCAGAACTTCCCCGTTTCAGAGCAAAGAAGGACGATCCCGTGGGTTTGCTCCTGTGCCACAGACGGGACAGCCCCCGGCTGAGGGAGCTGCCAGCCCCGGACCCTTCCAGCCCCGCTGACCCCATTGTCCCAGGAGGACGAAGCACTCGGGTACAAACAGCAACAGGGTCAGGGGAAGGTTCTGAAAACACCAGAGGATTGTTCCTGTTCCTTCAGGGGTGGTGAGGAACAGTTTAACTCCAAGAACGACAGGGTAAAAGTGTTGCTGGCAGGGAGAAGTGACTGCTCTGAGGGTTGAGCTGCATTTCCCCTTTTCCTTTGGATGGACAAGCCAAAGCTTTGTTCAAAGGGAATCAAAACATCCCCCACAGTCCTGCTGTGCCACCCGAGATCTGAGGGTGAGTGGGGACAGAAATAAGAGGTCCCTGGTCTCAGGCAAGCTCCTCTAGGATGGGCATTTTGCCCTTTCCTTGCCTTTTCCTGGCTCTGAGCAGGGACAATCTCGTGACTGTGGAGAGCAGCAGACTCGAGTCCTAAAGAGCTTTAAAAACTCTCTCCGGTCTTTAAATTTTGCTGGGGGACGCTGTCAAAGCGCCCCTTATAAATCATGTTCCACGTATCCCCTGTCCTGAGCGAAGACAACAGGTACCCACAGAACGCACAGACGAGATTTTAGAAATGCCTGACAAAATTTTCTCCTCGTGTGTTTTGGCCCTGGTTTCTCAGTCTCTCTAATTTCATCTGTCACAGGAAGATCCATCTGTAAACCTCATTAGATTCAAGCTAACATGAGGCTGATGAGGCCAGAAAACTGTTTTTCTGCCTCCTCAGAATATTTTTTTTTTAAATGCAATGTGGGTTTTTTTAAGCAAATTTACTTAATTGACAACAAAAGAGGATGGAGCAGGAGATGCCAGAGCTGGTTATGGGTTGGGATGGGCTGGTCCTGTCCTGGCTGAGCCCAGGCTGGGCCCCAGCACTGCCTGACTGCCCAAAAGTGACCTTGCCATGGCCAGGCAGGGCAGGGCTCGGCTGGGCTGGGCTGGACCCTCGGGTGTGGGTGGCCAAAAGTGACCCAAAAGGGTCCCCCATGGTCACACAGGGCTGGGCTGAGTTGAGCTGGACCCTCGGGGGTGGGTGGCCAAAAATGACCCACGAGAGTCCCCCATGGCCCCACAGGGCTGGGCTGGGCTGGGCTGAGCTGAGCTGGACCCCTGGGTGTGGGTGGCAAGAAATGACCCACAAGGGTCCCCCATGGCCAGGCAGGGCTGGGCTGAGCTGGGCCAGACGCTCAGGTGTGGGTGGCCAAAAATGACCCACGAGAGTCCCCCATGGCCAGGCAGGGCTGGGCTGAGCTGGGCCGGACGCTCAGGTGTGGGTGACCAAAAGTGACCTTCCCATGGGGACACTCCTGGCCAGGCAGGGCTGGGCTGGGCTGGAGCATTGGGTGTGGGTGGCCAAAAATGACCCACGAGAGTCCCCCATGGCCACACAGGGCTGGGCTGAGCTGGGCCAGACGCTCAGGTGTGGGTGGCCAAAAATGACCCACGAGAGTCCCCCATGGCCCCACAGGGCTGGGCTGGGCTGAGCTGAGCTGGACCCCTGGGTGTGGGTGGCAAGAAATGACCCACAAGGGTCCCCCATGGTCACACAGGGCTGGGCTGGGCTGAGCTGAGCTGGACCCCTGGGTGTGGGTGGCAAGAAATGACCCACAAGGGTCCCCCATGGTCACACAGGGCTGGGCTGGGCTGAGCTGAGCTGGACCCCTGGGTGTGGGTGGCAAGAAATGACCCACAAGGGTCCCCCATGGTCACACAGGGCTGGGCTGGGCTGGACCCTTGGGTGTGGGCGGCAAGAAATGACCCACAAGGGTCCCCCATGGCCAGGCAGGGCTGGGCTGGGCTGGAGCTTTGGATGTGGGTGGACAAAAGTGACCAACGAGAGTCCCTCATGGTCACACAGGGCTGGGCTGGGCTGGATGCTTAGGTGTGGGTGGCCAAACATGACCCATGAGAGTCCCCCATGGCCACACAGGGTTGGGCTGGGCTGAGTTGAGCTGGACCCTTGGGTGTGGGCGGCAAGAAATGACCCACAAGGGTCCCCCATGGCCAGGCAGGGCTGGGCTGGGCTGGACCCTTGGGTGTGGGTGGCCAAAAGTGACCCGTGATGGTCCCCTGTGACCACACAGGGCTGGGCTGGACCCTCAGGTGTGGGTGGCCCCCCGGGTGAGGTTGGTCATGGCCATTAAGGCCAATTCCCATCCTCAGAGACCCCAACTCTGCCTCCTGCACCAGTTACACGCCAGTGCTGGCTCCTCCCTGCCCCACAGCCCCCAGCCCTGGCCTGGATCCCTCTGCACCCCCTGTCCCAGCCGCTCCTCCTGCTGTCCCCGTGTGTGACAGGGCTGGGGGGCACAGGGGACATCGTGGTGTGTGTGGGGTGGTGGCCAGGCAGGGGCTGTGAGCTCCCTGGGGACACCGGGGCTGATGCATCTGCCAGGGCTGGGAAAGGCAGGGATGGTGACAGGCCAGGGCTGGTGTCACTTCAGTGCCATCCCGGGGGGCGTTTGGGGCGGTTTTGGCGCTAACGACGTGGGATGTGCTGTGTCTGGGCAGCAGAAGGTGACAGATGATCTCAGGGAGGCCATGAGCGAGCGACGCTCTGTGCGGGGGAAAGGCCAACAAAGCAGAACCAGAGAGCAGGAGAGCCTCATCTGTGGGGTGAAGGGATGGCCTTTGGGGCCTGGATCCCCAAAAAGAGCAGGAATTCTGCCAGAGCAGGAGGAATTGGCCTGGGAGGGCCCTGTCCCCGAAATGGCAGCAGGGTGAGCACAGAGAGATTGAGTCTGAGACAGAGGAAGGGGAAGGGAATGCTGGAGGGGCTGGAAAAGCTGCTCTGGAGGAGTGGGAAAGGTCAGAGACACAGAGCCCCGGGCCCTGCTTTGAGCCACAAGGACAGCTCTGTTTTGGGGGACGTGAATGGTGTCACCTCTTCTTCTCAGCTCAGGAAGGTGTGAAACAGAGCTTCAAGCATTTTTCTTCACAAAACATATTTCCTTCTTCCCCCTCATCCTCAGCTCCTGAGTGGGAAAACAACTCAGTAAATCCATGAAAAATTTAGGCTGCAAAAAAATCTCTGCTTTAATTTAGATTTAAGATTGCAGATATTTCTAGAGGAGATGAAGGTATCTCAGAAGAAATAATTTCTGGAAAGTCAGAGTATATTCACAGAACCATGGATCTTTTGGGTTGCAGTGACCTTGAAGCTCATCCAGTGCCACTCCTGCCATGGCAGGGACACCTCCCACTGTCCCAGGTGCTCCCAGCCCTGTCCAGCCCGGCCTTGGGCACTGCCAGGGATCCAGGGGCAGCCACAGCTGCTCTGGGGGGAATTTTGCCCATTTTTTGTCAGTGATAATTTCCATGCTTCGTTTTAGGGGGAGTTTATTCCTCACTCCAGTTCTGGGATGGTCTCCCAGCCGACAGCGTGGGTCAGTTCATCAAACCACAGCACAGAATAAAGTGACCTGGAGCCCCACATCCTTGCAGGATGCTGCTCCTACAACCTCAATCTGTTCATTTACAGCCAGTCCAGTACTCCAGGCACTCGGGGCCGGTGCGTGGACATGCAAAGTCTCAAGATAATAAACAGGGGATCGTTGTTGGTTCCTATTCTCGGTTCAAAGCAAACTGAGCAGCACCTTTGAGGTACCACGTGAACCCTTTGAACTCTGCACTGAGAGAAAAGAGAAAAGATATTCAATCCCTTCCCTCGTTCCTGCTGGTGGTTATCAGGTCCCAGGGGAGATTACCTATCTGAGAGCCTGCAGGAAACAAAGGAGCCTCAGCACAGCTCCCGTGCAGCAGGTCACGGTCAGTAGGGAATGGGTCTGTTCCCATCAGCCCCAGCCATGCCCTGGGATGGGCATGGAAAGTTCTGGAAACAGGATGTGGTTTAATGGCAATGAAAGCTCTCCTTGGCATCACACAGTCCCAGACTGGTTTGGGTTGGGAGGGATCTTAAAAACCATCCAGTGCCACCCCTGCCATGGCAGGGACACCTCCCACTGTCCCAGGGTGTTCCAAGCCCCGTCCAGGCTGGCCTTGGGCGCTGCCAGGGATCCAGGGGCAGCCACATTCCCATCCACAGGAGAGCGGACTGCAGCCAGCTCCCTGGCAGAACCATCTGAAGAGCACCCAGAGCATATTTGGGGCACTGTCAGGCCGTGGGTTCCTCTGCAGGAGGAATTTCAGACTCTGGAGTTGAGCCACTGGCTCTTGTACCAACCACGGGTGGGAGGCCCCAGTGGCACCAAGCTCAGTGACCGCCGAGGCGTTTCCAAATATCCCTGGCCCTAAAGCCTCTCAGGGATCTGCCTTCAGCTGGTGTCTGAATGCTGCTGAGATTTAAAAATGTGCCTTGTCCCTCCGTGGCTGAGCTGTTTCTCCCCAGGAAGGGTGGAACAGCAGCATGCTGGACCTTCAGGGGACAGTGCAGGGGGACACAGAGCAGCTGTGGCTGCCCCTGGGTCCCTGGCAGTGCCCAAGGCCAGGCTGGACGGGATTTGGAGCAACCTGGAGCAGTGGGAGGTGTCCCTGCCCACGGCAGAGGTGGAATTGAATGATTTTTAAGGTCCTTTCCAACCCAAACTGTTCTGGGATTCCGGGATCCCATGGATGTGTGCTGGGGCACTCAGCCTGGCAGAGCAGCCTTTAATTATTGAAATGCTTTAATTATTGAAATGCTTTACCCAGTGTTTGCCAGTGAAATAATTTAATGTTTCATCTCCAATGTCATTTTATTGACACAGAACTGAGCTCCACTCCTCCCTGAAGGTGAGGAAGGGGTTGAATAACCAGAGCCCTGGGGATGAGAGCCCACCAGGGGACACAAACGGGGATCTCTGTTCGATTCTGGGTGCCAGCAGAGCTCGGGGCTCAGGGGAGCAGAGCTGTGGGCAGGGCAGAGCCCTCAGCCCCCTCCTTGGGTGAGGAAGGAGGAACAACAACTCCTTTTTCCCGTGAAAATGAAGGGAACGCGGGAGCCAAAGGGCAGGGCTGTTATCGGGGTGGGACCGCGGGCAGCGCAGCCACCGCGGCGGCTGCCAGGGAGCGCAATCTTATCTGCGGGGACCTGGGAGGTGCTCCCCACATTCCTGCTCCTCTTCCTCACTGTGGGAAGTGTTCCCCACATTCCTGCTCCTCTTCCTCACTGTGGCAGGTTCTCCCCACATTCCTGCTCCTCTTCCTCACTGTGGGAAGTGTTCCCCACATTCCTGCTCCTCTTCCTCACTGTGGCAGGTTCTCCCCACATTCCTGCTCCTCTTCCTCACCGTGGGAGGTGTTCCCCACATTCCTGCTCCTCTTCCTCACTGTGGGAGGTTCTCCCCACATTCCTGC
This sequence comes from Pomatostomus ruficeps, assembly GCA_013400735.1. Classification (NCBI taxonomy): domain Eukaryota; kingdom Metazoa; phylum Chordata; class Aves; order Passeriformes; family Timaliidae; genus Pomatostomus; species Pomatostomus ruficeps. Next base: position 10,054 of record VYZT01046212.1, read on the forward strand.
TCCTTTTCCTCACCATAGGAAGTGTTCCCCACATTCCTGCTCCTCTTCCTCACCGTGNTGTGCCAAGGAAGAATACTGCAAACACACATGGTTTTTACAGAATTTCCCCAAACTTTATCCAGTCAAACCCCTCAGGGATGCCTCGTTCCAAAGTTCATTGGTCCAGAGTTGAGCAACACTCAGGATTCAGATCCAATGGTAAACTGAATCTCCTCACCTCCGATGTTAATTAGATTTTAATTTTTTGATTTCCTTATCAGTCCTTTCTGGGCTGGGTGTCTCCAATTCTGCCAGAGGCGGGGCTGAGGGCGGATGTTCGGAGATGGCCACTGATGTTCTGTTGATGGTTTTTTATCTTTCTGGGGATCTTTTGGGTTACTCTCAGTGCAGTTGATATGTTTAAGCTCACCTCCCTCCACAGAGCGATGCCACATCTCTTAAAACAAAAATGAGGGAAATTCCTTCCCCCAAGGCAAAGTCAAGCCAAGCCCTACTAGAGAAACAAAATAAAAATGTAAAAGATCCATCGTTTCCAACACCTGTCCCATGGGATGGTGACACCTTCACTGCCAGCATCTCAAATGTCCCCACGTGCGAGGTCTGGGTGCTTGACTGCAGGGCCCTGGGCACTGCTCTGAGGCACCCAAACGCCCCAGGCCATCCGTGGGAGGTCAGGAATTCACAACAGCTGCAGCTCCCATCACTGAGGGTTGTTCCACGTGTTCCTGCTCAAGGACACCCTGCAGGTGTCACCCTGGTGACAAAGCACTGTGTCCAGCACTGCCCCTGCCATCCCTGGGGGCGTTGGGCACTCAGGGGAGGACAGCCTGGCACAGGGAAGCTTCATCCCAGCAAACGGAACCGGGGACAAAGGTGGCACCAAGCACAAGCCCCTGGGTATGTGCAGAGCTCTCCTCTGGTGCCTCAGCTCTCAGCAAACATCTGCTCAGAGGTGTAATTAAAGTGTTAATGAGTCCCTGTGGGGTCTGCATGCCCAGGGTGAGCTGTGGGCAGGGCACTTGTAGAATCAGGGAATCCTGGAACACCCTGAGCTGGAGGGACCCCAAGGATCATCCAGTCCAACCCCTGTCCCTGCCCAGACCCCCCAACAACCCCACCCCGGGCACCCCTGGCAGTGCCGTCCAAACGCTCCTGGAGCTCTGGCAGCCTCGGGGCCGGGACCATTCCCTGGGGAGCCTGGGCAGTGCCCAGCACCCTCTGGGGGAAGAACCTTTCCCTGCTCTCCAGCCTGGCCCTGCCCTGGCCCAGCTCCAGCCGCTCCTGGGTCCTGTCCCTGTCACATGGAGCACCAGCGCTGCTTGTGTGACAGTTCCATGTTCAAACATGTTCAGCCTCACATTGAGGCGATGAATGCTTATTTGTGACATCCTTAAAAACAACATTTTGTGTGTTTTCTTCAGCAGTATTTATATATTTAAATTACACTGGAAGCTAAATGCAATTTGCATCTCGAAAACAACATTCAGCGTGTCTGTGCTTCAGGACAAGCCTTGGAAAACAAGGAGCTGCATCCACAGGCAGGAGCCTCTTTGGAAAGGAATTTTCGAGTGTTTTTTGCTTCCCTGCGCTCCGTGGGAGTTGAGGCAGCAGACTCCGCTCCCTTCCCTCCTGATGGCAAATCCATCTCTTTCAGCACTGTTGGCTTCGGGTTTGCAGATACCAGTTGGAGGTGCCATCTGACACCATCTCACATTTGAAGGGATTGGTATTTTTAGTCGTTCATTCACACGTGTGGCATCTGAAACGGTGCTGGGAGCTGCTCCGGCGCTCTCTGAAGGGCACAGGGGGCAGAGCCCTGCCCTGGTGGGCGCTGTGTCACACAAGGGGCTCAGCGAGACACCCGGTCTGTGTCTGCTCCCCACGGGCAGAGGCAGCACGGGCTGGGAGAGCCCTCGGCAGAATCCCAGATTTTCCCCCGGAATGCAAAGGGAACAGGCTTGGAGCTGCCCAGCTGGGATGGGACAGGACGGGCAGGGATCCTTGGAGGATCCAGGACATCCCTGTGCTGTCCTGAGTGTGCCCAGACCCTTCCTCTGACCCAGAGGGGTCCTCTGGGGGGGCAGGGGGAGGGCGAATGGTGGAATAAATTCATTAATATTAATTAATATTAATGAATTTATTCTCTCCATGAAATCTCTTGCCCCGCGTGTCCCCTCTGCCTGTACGTGGCCAAGGCTGCAGCGCTGGGACAGGGGACAGGGGACAGGGGACAGGGGACAGGGGACAGAGTCCTCCCTTTATGGCTCTGGCTTTAATCTCCCAGCTGCTTTCTTTGAATGTCCTTTCCAGAAAGGAGTTCACAGCTGCAGCGAGCAGTTCCTGTCTGTGCCCCTGGAAGATTTGGCTCTTGGGTCCTCTGGGCTCGGCCAAAGGTTTCCTTTATGGCCTGACCTTTGAGCTCCCCGGTGAAATGACCCCACTGAGCCGCTCAGCTGTCACCCAGGGCTGCTCCTGCCGAGCACCTGCCTGGGCTTCATCTCTGCCCAGGCCCAGGGTCAGCCCAGCTCTCCCAAAAGGAGATTTTGCTCACTCTGAGGTCGCTGGGCTGGTGCCAGGCTCACCACAATGGCATTGGCACGCGTGGTTGGAGGGGAAAGGGGCAGGGATGGCACTCGGGCCGGGCATAGAGGATTTTAGAGCGTTGATAAGAATTAATCTCTGCCCAAACACAACCAGCCAGCCACGTTCTGTACCCAGGGACCCCTGCTCGTGCTCAGCCGCACAGCTCTGCCCCACACTGGTACCACATCCATGGTTTCCATCCAAGCCCTCAACCACAGCTCAGCCCAGGGGGAGAGGAGCTGGACAAGCAGCCCATGGAGGAGATGTGCTTCCCCTTTGTGCTTCCCTTTGCCCATGGAGAGCTGAAAATTAAATTCTTGCACACCCTGAACCACAGATGGAAGAAAAACTGAGAAACCAGCCCAGCACTGGGACAGGTTGCACAGAAATGCTTTGGGTTTGCACAGAAATGCTTTGGGTTTGCACCGGGTTTCACCCATGTTTGGGGTTTTAGTGATGCTGCGCTGGCTGCAAGGGCAGAATTCCAAACAAGCGGCAGTGTTTGGAACAAAACTCTGAGGGACTCCTCTATAGATGAGCTCTGCAGGTCTCTGCACCTCTCTGGGTGGGAGAGATGACCCAAACCTCATCTCCCGGCACTGCTCATGTTTATAATCCCAGAGCAGAGCACGGCATTGTCCTGTGTGCTCACACTGCAGAGCTGTCCCTGTGACTCTGTCCTGGCTCTGTTCACTGGGCAAATGGACAAGAAAAAACCGGGACGGAACGATTTGTTTGTTTAAAACTTATTTTTATTGCTTTGTCCCTGAGTGGTGAGTGAGGTGCTGTGCCTGGCATCCAGGAGCTCCCTCACAGAGCCACAGAACCACAGAGGGGTTTGGGTAGAAACAGACCTGGAATCCCATCCCATTCCATCCCCTGGCACTGAAATCCCATCCCATTCCATCCTCTGGCACGGGCAGGGACACCTCCCACTGCCCCAGGCTGCTCCCAGCCCCGTCCAGCTTGGCCTGGGACATTCCCAGGGATCCAGGGGCAGCCACAGCTTCTCCAGGCACCAGCTTCCCAGGTGAAGAACTCATCACCTGGAGCCTCTTCATCCTCTGTGGCTGCAGCACTCAGGAGGGCTCCAGGGCCAGAAATGAGGTTTTCTCTGGGATTTGGGGGTGGAAGAGCTTCCAGGAGGTCCTTGTGGAAGCAGGGAGTGGTTCTGGGCAGCTGACAATGAGCACACCTGCCTTGCTTCCACAGAGCAGTCACAACCTCTGCCCTGGAGCTTGAACCCTTCAGGTTTTCCGTGCTCCTGCTGGCACTGCTGAGGTTCCACAGGATCACAGAATATCCTGAGCTGGAAGGGACCTCCAAGGATGATCCAGTCCAGCTCCTGGCCCTGCACAGACGCCCCAACAACCCCACCCTGTGCCAGGGATTTCGGTGCCCTCACTGAACGCATGCTGGGAGGGCTCCCCCAGGTTCCACCGCCCTGTGGGGACAGAAACCCACACAAGGTGAGGACGGAGCCACCCAAGGTCCCTTTGTGCCACAGGGATGGAAGGAAAAGGCAATTTGGGAATCCTTGTCAGTGACGTTGAACCTGGGGTGTGCTCCCAAATGGGCGTTTGTGACTTTCCCTGACGAAATTCCCAATTCCCTGTGCTCCAGTCGGGAATCTCGTGTGCCGGGCAGGACATGAACTCAGGGAGACATCAGCCCAGCCAGCCCTGCTGCTCCCAGCCTTCAGGAGGGCAAAACTCCATCACCATCTGCTGTATTTGATTGAAATGGTGCTGGAGAACAGGGCACGAGGGAGGATTCCTCTGAAGGGGAGATGTTTGTGGGCCAGGGGATCTGATGGGAAGGGGGAGGTCCGGGAGAGGGGAACAAGGCATGGGCAGAATGGAAACTGGAACAACCCCAGCTGGGACAGGGACAGGGGGACCAGGGCAGGGACAGCACCTGGCAGTCCAGGAGAGCTCCAGCTGCCTTGGGACCGGGTGCTCTGGAATTGGCTCCTCATGATGGAAATTTTAATGATTCTCTGGAAATGACGACTCGGGTGGGAGGGGAAGAGACTTTGAGTAGCGCCTGAATTAATGATTTGATTTGATTGCAGGCTCAGAACTCGGGATGCATGAAACATGAGAGGAATGTCCCAGATCCGCCTTGCTCTGTGGTCTTGGTGAGCTCAGGCAGAGCCTCATGACCTCATGAGGTGCTTTCCATCCCTCATTTCCCTGCCTCCGTGATGGGATGAGACAGGAGGCATTGAAAAGGCCTTTGAAGGGGAAAAGCTTTCCCATGACATCAATGAAAACTCCAACCCCAGCGGGAGAGGGGCCCGAGAGCCTGGAATCCAACGCAGCTGATATTCCTCTCCTGCAAGGAGCACAGCTGGGAGCTGGCAGCCCTCGGAGCCCCTGGCTGGGAGCAGCTTTGCTGTCAGCTCCGAGGGTTTCCAGAGCTTTTTGAACAGCTTCCATTGAAAGGAAATCTGCTCACTGGCCCTGAGTGGGAGAATCTTTAATTTCTCCCCCTTTTTCTGCCAGGTCTCCTCTGTCCCACCTTAGCAAGAGGAAGGAGCCTGCACAGGAGTGAATTATTCACCCGCTCCAACCTGCAAACCAAACTCTTTCCCTCACCGTCCCTCCTGCTCTTGCTGACCCTCAAGTGTCCAAGCGTCCCCCTGGCCCAGTCCTTGCTCCCAGCAGAGCCTCGGACTTTCTCAAACATCAAAAAATGGTTCCTGCCCCCAGAAACTGTCACACCACCAACCCTGTGAGGCCACCATGGCTGATCCCAGGCTGGCAGTGCAGGGACTGTGGGCACAGTTCATGGGAATGTGGGATAATTAATAATAAAGTAATAAAATAACAGGAAGTGGCCTCAGGGTGTCTCCAGCCCCGTGTCCTGCCCAGGTGTTCCGTGACACCCTTGTCCCTGCTGGCTCTGGCCATCTCCATGCTCAGGGATCTCCTGGCACAGGAATATTCCCCTTGGACCAGGGGAGCCAATGCGCTGGCAGTGCCCAGGAGCTCCCAGCCTGGCAAGTTAGCAGCCCCTCTGGCACCCTCCCTCTATTTTCCAGGACATGGCCCTTCCTCCCGAAGGTTTTCCATCTTTCAGGTGATTCTGCGCTGGTCTCAGCCCTTGGCGTGTCCCAGTGGAATGTCCCGTCCTTGTCCTGGGCTCCTTGTTCCCAGAACAAAACCCAGGAATTGCTGCAGGAATTGTGGCAAAGGCACTCAGCCCCTGCTTCACGGACCCTCCCCTTCCCAAACCCCCTCCCCACGCCCCACCCGAGGGTAAATCGTGCAAATCCCCCATCCCGCGGCCCCTCCAGAGGGGAATTGGGGCACGGCAGCTCCGTGCTGCTCCATGAGAGGGCAGTGTCGGATGGAAGCAAAGAGCCTCCGCAACCCGCGGGGACGCCCGGGCTGGAGGGGGGAACGTCCCAGGAACTCGGGGAAGGGTGGGCTCGGTCCTGCTCGTGGAGACCGCAGACATCCGGAATTTACAGGGCATGAGATCCTCTCTCCTTTTTCTCAAAGTCTGGGATGGAGCTGGAAATCTCTTTGGGACACTGGGGAAGGAGGAAAGGCAAAGAAAGAGGTGACTCTCCATGAAATTCTGGGGGATGCGTTCATGCAGGGCGGGATCTGCAGGACTCTGCTGGGTTCTCTCTGGAAATTCTCCCCATCTCCAAGGTGCCTGAACTTTGTACCACCAGAGATGGATCAGGGGGGACTCTGCTCACTCTGTTTTTCCCAAGTCTCCCTGAGGTTCCTGGAATATCGCCCCACCTTCAGGAGACCCTGGAGCCGCTGGCTGCTGGGAGCTGGAGCTGCAATGGCAAACCTGGGGAGTCTTTCACCCCCGAGTGCCTCTGAGACAGAAAAGAACTCCCCAGCTGGGCACCTTCTGTCCCTGTGGAGCTCCAGTGAGGGTCACGAGGCTCCCAGCAGGTCCCATCCCACAGCAGCTCCCCACAAACATTTCCCACTCCAGAGATGAGCCACAGCTCCAGAGCTGCTCCTCGAGAAGGTCCCATCTCAGCTGCCCCCAGCCCAGGTGGGACTCATCCAGAGTTTCTCTGCTCTCTCTCCTCCACTGAGAGGGCCCCAGGACCAGTTCCTTGTGGCTGAAGAAGCCAGACTCTGGAGAACACCCAAGATGGAGGAGAGGAAGGGATTCTCTCTCTCTCCTGGCTTCATCTTTGCTTTCAATGTGCAAGAAAACAGGATTTTCCTCTCTCCTGCCACCATTCTCTGGAAAGCGGAGATCCCCTCTGCCACGGGAGAAGGCACCTTCCTGCTCCCTCCCTGCTCAGGGCAGAGCAGAGGGCAAACCTCAAACGCGCTTCCCTGAGCCGCAAACGGCCACCAGAGATACTCGGGGACGTCCCTGCTCCTCCGGCTGCTCCTGCTGCGGCCCCGCGGTCTCGGAGACTCTCCCAGCCCCTGCTGTGTCTCAGCGACTCCAGCTGATGCCCCAAGGTCCCTGTCTCACAGAAACAATGTTTTTATCATCTTGATGCCTTAAGATTTAAGGTTTATATTTTTCAGATCCTGCACTGCTTTAGTGTAGCTCTAAAACTCCACACGGTCTGTGAGCTTCTAGAATGTTCTCACATTCTAGTTAGACAGAACAAATCCTCTCTAACTTAAATTCAAAGACACCTCATTGTTCCAGGCCACGAAATATGTAAGCTACATCTCTAAGAGGGGGGACAGACTTGGAATAAATTAAATCATTACCTGAAATTGTAATGAGAGAATTAACCCTGATATGTAAATTAATCCAAACTTATAAAAGTGTAGAAAACTCATGACCCGGGGTCCATCTTGGGTGTAGTCTTGGCCAGACTCTTGTGCTCCCAGGATGTCTCCTGTAAAGGCCTTGCAATAAATATCTGCTTTACTCTTTTACTCTGTCTGGCCTCTGTCCCAGGTAACCTTCTTCAAGCATCAATCTCACACCTGAAAAAGGACCCTGAGTCCTGGAGGGAGGTGGCACAGACAGGGCAGGTGCCACCCTGTGCCCACAGAGATCCCCATGCGGTCACCCAGCCTTGGATTCAGTCCCACACACCTCGGATGCTTTGGGAGGTGTCCCTGAAGCCTCTGCTGACCACGGCTCACCCGGCGTGGTTCTGGAACTCGATTGACCTCAGGAGCACCGGTGCTGATGGAAAATCCACCCCAGCAGGAGGGCAGGGGGGGCAGGCACAGGGTCACCCCCCAGCAGGGACGCTTGGATTTGTCCCACTGCTCTGAGGTCACTCCAGGGAAAATAATATCAAAAAACCAGGAAATAACCCCTGGATTTTGCCCTATTTCCAGTGGGCTGCTCCCCTCCTATTTCACTTTTCCTGTTGCTTCTCTAAAGATCTTTTTTCACCTATTGCACACACTCTGCTCCACAATTGCCCTTGACCTTCAGATCTTTGGAGAGTCTTTCCCACAGGATCTTTCCTCTGCCCCAGAGCCCCGCTGGGAGCTGCCTCTGCCAAGGCTGAGCGTGGCCAGGGACGGGGTTCTCGTGCCAAGCTTCTCCCACATCACCAAACATGAGTCTTTAATGATTCTGCTGAAGCAGTTGCCCAACAATGCTGGAGGGATCCCAAGGTTATTAAGATCTTATGTCATGGGTCTCTGGAACTGCAACCAGCATCAGTTGTTTCAAATCAACACTGCTGGGGTAGATCTTCGAAAGATTTATTTCTCAAGTAATTCTGAGGCGCTTTCCAGTGCCATCTCCCCATCTGAGGAGGTCCAGTTGCCAGCAAACCCCAAATCCTGGTTCTTTTCAGACATTGACTGGTGTGGTTGGTGATGCCCTAGAGCAGATGAGCGTGCAATTCAAACTTCCAGTGGCTGGAGGTTAAAATCAAAGTTAGGGATCACTGGAAAGGAGTGAACAGTGAGGCTGATCACCATGGCCAGAAATCCCTTGTTTTGCACCAAAACACAAAGGACCACGGACTGTCCAGGTGATCCTGTTTCTTCTGGCTGAGCAGGAGTGTTTTGGGGAAACACCCCTAACTTTGGTTTCACGATAAGGAATCGTTTCCCCTGTGCTGCCCACAGGACCCTCTGCTGTAACCACAGGATTATGAACGCTCCGAATTTGCCAGCAAACCCCAGCCTGGCACAAACCCCACACACGGTGGGGCCCAGGGCATGTTCCCTGCCCCGAATTTCACTCTGTGGGCTGGAGGAGGCTGAGATTCTTGTGGGAGAGGATGGGAAGTGTCCACACCCGGCTGGGGGATGGTCACAGCCACACAACCAGCGCTGGCAGCAGCCCAGCTCGGGGGCAGTGGGATTTGCCTCCAGCGCAGGACACAAGGACAGCCTGGGGCGTGGGGCTGTTGGGGAGCCCCCCTGACAGCCGTGACTGAGGGGCTCTGAAACTCTTCTCGTTCTCCGTGTGTTTGCCAAAGCAGGGAGCCAGCAGTGCCTGCAGCTCCAGTGAGCACCAGGCTGAACCCAGATGGTTCCTCAAAGCTCTTGGTCCCTCTTAGCTGCGCTTTCCCTTGGGATCTGAGCTCCGGATCTTGGAATCACAGAATGTCCTGAGCTGGAAGGGCCCCCAAGGATCATCCAGTGCAGACCCCCCAACAACCCCACCCTGGGCACCCCTGGCAGCGCTGTCCAAACGCTCCTGGAGCTCTGGCAGCCTCGGGGCCGGGACCATTCCCTGGGGAGCCTGGGCAGTGCCCAGCACCCTCTGGGGGAAGAACCTTTCCTGCTCTCCAGCCTGGCCCTGCCCTGGCCCAGCTCCAGCTGTTTCTGGGTCCCGTCCCTGTCCCTGTCCCAGAGCTCGGAGCTGGGGCAGAACTGCTCGATTTCCAGGAATGCCACTGTCAGAAACAGACCCCCAACTCAGGATTTTGGAAATGCCAGTTACAATTTTAATCTGCTGCATTATTTTATCCCACGTCTCTCTACCATTCCGTAAAAATCAGGGAAAAACTGCTCCTGAGTGAGTCCCCATAGGCCCACTCAGGAGCTCAGGAGCTGCAGCCCCCTGAGCTCTGCCCTCGGTGTCCCCTGTCCCAGCTGGACACACCAAGGGCCCTCAGCTGCTCCAGACCCTTCCCCATCCTCGTGTCCCTCCAGCTCAGTTGCCTCTTGAGCTTCAGTTTCCCTCTCTCTCGGGCAATTCTGTGCAGAAATCGGAGGCCCAGGGCCGTTTCTCGGTCTCTCCCTCCTCTCAGGTGTGTTTGCAGCCGTGACTCAGAGCTCAGGGCCCTGCTCATCTCTCATAAAGCCGGGTGACTTCATCATACCTTCCCTGTGAGCTCATGCTGCTGCGCCTTCCCTCCTGGCTACCCCAGCCAGCATTCCTGGGCACAGCCGCCCGCTCCAGCAGCCTCCTGGCACGGCCTCCCCTCGGCAGCCGGGTGCTGCGCGGAGCCGCTGGGTGCTACCGGAGCACCAGGAGAGCTCCCAGCGCTGCTCTGTGCCAGGGGTGCCTCTGCTGCTCTCCACAGGAGCTGCTCCGCTCGAGACCCCAGACCCTGCTCTGGGGAGCTCTGCTTGCAGGCCAGGCGCCCTCACAGCCTCAGCCGCCTCTGTCTCACCACGATCTCCCTCGGCAGCTCAGTGAGCGGTGCCTGAAGGAGCCAGCTCAGCTGGCAGGGGTCCAGCCCAGCTCCTCGCCTGGTGGGAAGTGCCAGGGTCCATCCTGTGTTGCAGTGCACGTGGCTGTGGCCACCGTGGCCTCAGAGGGACGGACAACATCGGATTCCTGGTGGTCCAACACCACAGCCTAAAGCTGCTCCCCCGGGGTTACAGTGAGAACCCAGGATCCTGTGTTCCCCCTGTTTGCACATTTCAAATTGATTGGTCACTGTTTCCCCTCTCTGTTTTATGTATGAGTTTATGAACATGTATCCCCTTAGTTGGATATGTATTGAGTCTGGAAAGTTCTATGTTCTGCGACACCCCATTGGTTATCCCCTGTTGTCCCTCCTTCAGGCGCTCCCCATTGGTTGTTTCCCTGTGAAATCATCCCCTTTTGCCTTTCTCCATTGGCTGGAACCCCTTTTTCCCTCCCCCTTTCCCCAGGTATAAAACCCTTAGACCCTCCCTTCTCCCTGCTCTTCATCACTGGAACCTTCATACCATTAAATCGTCAGTGGAACCCACATGAAGAGTCCCTCTGTCCTTCTCTGCTCCCACGTGGAACCCACACAGAGAGTCCCTCTCTCGCTCTTTGCTCCCACGTGGAACCCACATGAAGAGTCCCTCTGTCCTTCTCTGCTCCCCCGTGCGCAGCTCCACCTCGGCCGGGAGATTCGCTCCCTCAGGTGAGTGGTTGGCATTTGAGAGACAGAATCGCTCTCTGAGGTGCAGCCAAACCTCCGGGCTCTCTCGGGCTGAGCGCAGCCTTAGTGCTGCTCCAGCCCCGCTGCAGGAGGGGAGGCTGGAGCCACGCTCTGCCACATCTCTGCTTGCCCAGGAGAGGAGAGGAACCCACCAGCACGAGAGCCTGGTCTGCAAACGGGATCAAGGAAGCTTTCACAGGAGAAGTTTTTAATAATTCAAGTGATTATTAATTCATTTTAACAGAAGGTGTTTTTAATAATTGAAAAAAAGCTACGCTCAGCAAAGTGAGAATGAGAACGTTCCCGAGTGCGGCGGCCTCCTTTGGGCACACCGGGGGAGGGTCAGGCTGGGTATCGGGGAAATTTATTCACTGAAAGGGCGGTTAAGGACTGGACGGGCAGTGGTGGAGTCAGCAGCGCTGGGAGTGCTCAGAAAGTGAGCAGATGTGGCCCTTGCTGCTGTGGTTTGGTGCCCTGGTGGTGCTCGGTCACAGGCTGAGCTTTGGAGGGATGATTTTGGAGGTCTTTTCCTGTGGTAACACGGATTCTTTCCCATGGGAATTTTTCTCTTCTTCTTCCTGTGTTTTATAAATAAAGATAAAGTTTAGATGTTACTGAAACAGTCTCTAGAAAACATGAGCAGTTCTAACCTGGCCAATCGGCCTAAAAAGAAGTTTTAGATTGAATCCAGACGACCTTTGAAAAGTCTATATAAGTTTTATAATTAAATAATAAATTCAGATTTATACAACATAACCATTTGAATCTCTTCACTCAGCTAGCGGTTCAACAGCGACATTTTCCAACCTTAATGATTCTGTGACGCTCAGTCTGCCTCCAGTTCTAACTCCATCCCTCACCAGTCCCTGCACTCATCCCCATCTCCCCTGCCCCACAGCCTGTTTACATTTTCGATGTACACAAAAACCACAGTGTGAAAACACACAATCTTCAGCTGTAAATATTGCTGGGGATAATGGCAGCTTGCAGATGACAGGAATGATCCTGGTGACAAATCCCTGCCTCTTTCTGTGCACTGCAGGCCGGGGCTGGGTCACTCACAAGAGCAGCGATGCTGGACATGGGGAGGGGTTTGCCCAAATTCCCTCCCAGTTCTCCCAGTGAGCCACTGGGCAGGGCAGGATGGGAGTCAGGGGGTCCCAGAGCTCTTGGGGGAGTGGGCCTATGGGGACTTGGTCAGGAGCAGCTTTCCCCTGATTTTTGTGGAATGGTGGAGACACACGGGATAAAACAATGCAGCAGATTAAAATCATAACTGGTGTTTCCAAACTCCTGAGCTGGGGGCCTGTCCCTGACAGTGGCATTCCTGGAAACTGAGCAATTCTGCCTCATTTTGGTTTTTCGGGGATTGTTTGGTTGGTTTGGTTTCGTTTTTCTGTGTTTGGTTCAGATTGGTGCAGAGTGACAGTGGGAGTGGGAACACCATGCCAGAGATCTGAGGGACCCCTCTCCTACAGGTTTTCCCTATAATTATTCCTGTAATGGCAGAAATAAACACTGCTCCTCACTGGAAAGAAATCTCCTTCCCCACACACCTCCCCAAACAGGAAATTATAAGGAAATGATAAATTATTACAAGACCGAATTTTCCTCCCCACTTCACTCCCAGAGAAGCCCCCACACCCTCCCTGCCACTTCATCGCAGACAAAAGGATTCAAACACAACAATCATTATATAAGGAACAGAGATTTGGAGCAACCAGGAGTGGCACTGGGTGAGTTTTAAGGTCCCTTCCAACCCAAACACTTTCGTGATTCCGTGATAAATTCGCTGAACTCGACAACAAAGTTTGTCAATAAATGGGAAATTAAATGGAATGCGATGAGAGGATCCCAAATTAGGTAAAAGTGATCCAGCCCCACAGGATCCACCTGCCCTGCCCTGCCCTGCCTCCAGCCCTGCCTTTTTTCTCTCCAGGTGAAGTCTCTTTGTAACCACATTACCTTTGCTTGCACTTGAGGTTTCCTGGGAAAAGATCTTCCCCAGAGCGTCTCCTGGCTTGTTGGACCAAAAATTCCACCTGAAAACTTCAATGTATGATCAGGAGGAAAAATAAAAAAGGTGTAATGTCAGTTGGGGGTTTTTTCCTATAAAATGTGCCCATGATGTAAATCTTTTCCTTTCTTGGATTCTGGAGATGCTTTCAGAACCTCACCATTCTTCTGCCTTTTGACCCAAACATTGCTTTTTCTCCTTTACCTTCCTTTGATTGATTCCATTGATACCTTCCATTGATTTTTTAAAAATATGTAGATCACGCCATAGACACCCATTGTTATTTCTCCTTTATTCATCATTAGTGTATCATTTACCCACAGCTGCAGACTTCTCCAATAACTAAATGAGTGTTTCTGCAAAAATCATCTTCCTTGGCTGAGAGGCTCTGCGGTTCCGTGGTTTCAGTGACCTTCTCTTGCAGAGCTGCTTGATTTCGTTCCCAGATTTCTGTACCGTTTATCCTTTCCAATCCATTCCTCCCATTTATCATCCTGGGCTGCATCAAAAGACTCAGGACCCGCAGGTGAGGGGGGATTCTGCCCCTCTGCCCCACTCAGGTGAGACCCCACCTGCAGAGCTGGGAATTCCAACATCAGCAGGATCTGGAGCTGCTGGGGAGAGTCCAGAGGGGTCCCGGAGCTGCTCCAGGGCTGGGAGAGCTCGGGGGGCTCCCCTGGAGAGCAGAAGCTCCAGGGAGAGCTCAGAGCCCCTGCCAGGGCCTGAAGGGGCTCCAGGAGAGCTGCAGAGGGACTGGGNATGGGATGGGATGGGATGGGATGGGATGGGATGGGATTTAAAGTCCCTTCTATCCCAAAAACCCCAAACCAGCACCCTCAGTGTGAGTTTACAGACTGTCACTGACCCCTAATCAATGGCCAACTGGTGATTAATTCTTCCTTATCCATCTGATGGCATCCAGGGCTGTGTCACAGATCCTTGGCAAGGATTTCTTTTGTATTAGCACATTCTCATACATTATTTTAAAAACTAATGATGTTTCACAACCAGTTCCATGAGACCTCCAGCATCAGCCATCGCTTTGGGGTCAAATCTGCTCTGTGGAGCTGCGCTTGCAGCATCCTACATTTGTGCAGGAAAACCTGGCTCATCCCAAAGGATTGCTAATGATGCCTTAAGATTCAGCTTTTATATTTCCCAGCCCCTGCCCTGCTTTAGTGTGGAACTCTCACACTCCCCACGGGCTGGGAGCTCCTGTTCTCCCATCCTGCTCAGACACAACAAATCCTCTCCAGGCTGCACTCAAGGACACCTCGTTGGCCCAGGCCCCCAAAGATGGAAACGGAGCCTCTAAAAGGGGGGACAGACTTGGGCTCAATTCCATCATCCCCTGAAATTGTCATTGGAGAATGAACCCTGATCTGGGAATGGATCCAAACTGATCCAAGTGGAGCAAACTCGTGCCCCGGGGTCCATCTTGGGTGTGGCCTCTCCCGGAGAGGCTCTGAGTGCCCGAGGTGTCCCTGTTGAAGGCCCTGCAATAAATCCCCATTTTATTCTCTTCATCCTGTCTGGCCCCTGTTCCAGGGAGCCTCTGCTCAGGCATCACTAAAAACGTTCCTGCCTCTGTTGGACCCTTTGGGGCTGCTGGGGCTGTCCCCAGCTGATGTGCTGAGTGTAAATGTGGAACTCTGGGGTGGGGAAGAGCATCCCCAGGTCAGCCACGTGAGAGGAGAGGGATGCACTGCCCACAGATCTCCAGTGTTCATCAGTGTTATAAACACTCAAGCCAATTAAATTTCAAAAGGGTTTTAATTAACAAATTTAAAGAATTGACAATTAGAGACCCAAAGTAAAGGAAACACCAGGGTAGCCAGAGGCACCTCCCAGAGCTTGTGCAGCAGCTTTTATACCCCCTGGGTGTCAATCAAGATTTTTGGATACATTTGTCCAATCGTGGTCTCCAGAGTCTTCAGTCTGTCCTCCTATCCGCCCCCTTGGGCTGGGCTTGATCAGATCCACCCACTCGGAGTGTCATATGTATTGAAAGAGAGTTGGCTTTCACCCGTTGAAATGAATTTGTTAATTTGCTTAATAAGTTAACGAATTATGAAAATGTGAGAAACATTTCACCCCAGTTTTTGTTCGGTATTGTTGTAAGGTATCGTTTGTTGTCATCTATAGCGAGGTTTGCTATCAAATGGTTAACTGCCCTGATGATGTAATGTTTTGAGTATTATTGTGATAACGTTATTACTTATGATTGTTTAATAATGTTCAATTATTATATTTGATAAATGGGAACAAAATGGCCAACCGAGAGCTTTTCCAGAAGGTTCTCCATAGAGTGTCAATCAAGATGCCAATTGAGATGAGAACCCTCCCGATCTCATAACTGGGCATGCTCAGAGTGGGCAGAGTCGATCAGGCCCAGCCCAAATGGCACGGGCTGGACACCCCGGAGCCCAGATTGGACAAAAGTAGCGAAGGTTCCTGATTGACACTCAGGGCTACCCCAGCATGTGGCTGAGCACCCAGCGCTGTTCCCTTTGTTTTGCAGTTTCGGCTGATCGCTAACTTGGTCTCTGATTGTCAATTCTTTAATTTGTTGAATAGAATCCTTTTAAATTCTAGTTGGTTTGGAAGTTTATGACATGGAGCATGCCCAGTTACGAGATCAGGTGGGATTTCGCCCTGGCTGGTGGCTTGATTGACGCTCTTACAGGAATTTTCTAGAAACTTTCTAAGTTGGCCATTTTATTCTATATTAGGAATTATAATAATTGAAAATTATTAACAAGGTCATTATAATAATACAGGGATACAAAGAAAGGGGAACATTCCAACAATAACCAAAGCGATTAACGGCGTGACAACAAACTCGTTACACGTAACAACAAACAGAACGTGTGTGAAACATTCCTCCCAACCCCATCAACGTGTAATAACTCATTAACTCATCAACGTAATTAATGAGCTCAGTTTTAATTTGTGAAAGCCAACTCTCTTAATATTTATTACAATCAGGAAATCGTTAGCACTCAGGCTGATGGCTTCAAATTCCCAGTGCAGATCACAAACCCCCCCAGCTCTGGCAGCAGAGGGGCCTGGGCCTCCAGCTCAGGGAGTCATGGACAAGGAGAGGGTGGCTGCTGGAAACAGGATGGGGACAAAGCGTGCCTGAAGCTGAGGTGGTGATGTTATATAACCCATCGATAAATCAAACACTGAAGGACAGTAAAGGGCAGGGGGGATCAGCTCTTCCTGCTGCTGCACAGCCAGGAGCCAGCAGCACCACGGGGAGCACAGCCAGGGCTTGTTCTGCCCCAGTCATCTGGGAGAAAATGTCCTTTTAAGGCTGGATCTGGTGAAAACACCGTGGAGCGTGCGTGAGGGAACTTGTCCGTGCCCTCGGAGGCTGCCAGGCTGGGGCTGGTGCTGCTGCTCCCTCCCAGGCTGCAGCTGCGAGGGGCGCAGGCAGGCAGGGATCAGGGAATGTGCACCGGCACCCAGGTTTGGCCCGGGGATTCCTCAAGGTTTCTTTTTCCCTGCGTGTGGAAAGGCTGAAAGTGCAGCTGGGCTGAGATCGGAGCTCGCTGCCTTCCCCAAGCAGGGCTGAACGGACGCTCTGCCCTGGGCCCTGCACACCCTGCTCCTCTGCCTTTCTGCCTGCCGGGACAGCCCCAGCCCCAGCAGCAGCAATAATCACATTAAAAAACTGCTTGGGATCATTTCTGTGACACAGAAGTCACTCACTTCCCCTCAGAAGCGCTGTGCACGGGCAGCTGGCTCTGCTGGGGTGGCACAGAGCTCTGCCTGGGCAGGGAGCCCCTGGAACAGGGATTGCCCAGGTCCCAGCCCCGCTGCACGGGTGGCTCTGCCCTGTGGGACTGCCCCGGGTGTGCAGGGCAGCGGGGAAGGGGCTGGGGAGGGATTGGGATTCCCCCGTTCAGAGGGAATCCCAATCCCAAGGGAGTCCCTTTCTGACCTGAGGAAATTCCTCCCTATGAGGGTGGGGAGGCCCTGGCACAGGGTGCCCAGAGCAGCTGTGGCTGCCCCTCGATCCCTGGCAGTGCCCAAGGCCAGGCTGGATGGGGCTGGGAGCACCCTGGGATAATGGGAGATGTCCCTGCCCATGGCAGGGGTGGGTGGGATGAGCTTTAGGATCCCTTTCAACCCAAACTATTCTGGGATTCTGGGATTTGGGGAGTTGCTGGAATGGGTCAGGGTTAATTGGATTTCTCAATCTATTTCTCCCATCAGTCATTCTTCAGCAGATTTGTCTCCCCTCCCAAGCTTTGGCCCCAGGAGTCACTGGACTTTCCTCGCTGTCAACCTTTGAATAAAGGGACCTCTACCGTGACCCCAGTGACTGCCCCAACCCTCAGGTGTAGGGTCAATGTGCAGCCAGGATGAAAATTTCCCTATTTTAAGGATGTTTGGACATTTGGGACAGCCCATTTCCCTTTGTCTGCAGAATGCAAGCCAAGATCAAAGAATCATGGAATCCCAGAATCCCAGAGTGGTTTGGGTTTGGAGGGACTTTAAAACTCATCCAGTGCCACCCCTGCCATGGCAGGGACATCTCCCACTGTCCCAGGTGCTCCCAGCCCCATCCAGCCTGGCCTTGGGCACTGCCAGGGATCCAGGGGAAGCCACAGCTGCTCTGGGTACCCTGTGCCAGGGCCTCCCACCCTCCCAGGGAGGTGTTGAGAGCAGAAGGAGCCTGTCAGCCCCTCATGGGGACAGGACGGGTGACAAACGCCATGTGAGGCTCAGGGCTGGGCAGGGATTTATTCACACTCTGGGCCAGCACCTGGTGTTGGACACAGGGCTCTGTTTGAGCAGCTCACTGTTGGTCACAGCCTGGGAAAGGCAGGATCCCCCCAGAATGCAGGATCCCCCTGGAAAGTCAGGATCCCCCTGGAAAGTCAGGATCCCCCTGGAAAGGCAGGATCCCTCGGGAAAGTCAGGATCCCTCGGGAAAGGCAGGATCCCTCGGGAAAGGCAGGATCCCACGCTGGATCACACCCCTCCTGTGCAATCCTAGAGCTCTGACAGACACCCAGTGGTGTTTGAAGTCAGCAGGAACACTTTTAATTCCACCTCTTTGATGGGAACAGGGAATAAGGGTTAAAAGTGTGAAATTTTGTGAAGCCAAGGGCTCAGGCTCTGCGGATCCATCACGGAAATTCTCTGCCTTTATCCCCCGGTGCCTGTGGCAGGCTCTGCTCACGGAGCCTTGGCAGGAGAGCCTCTGGTAGGGAACGCAGCTCCTCACACTGCACCATGGGATCCAGACCAGTTCCTGTCAGCTCAGACACCTTTCTGATGGGAAAGGAAGAAAAACCCAGATCCTGACTTACAGTGTGAACATAAAATGAAATTGCTCAATAGAGAGAAGAAAATCACTCTCAAAGCAGAACCTTTTTTCCCCTTTCTTTATTTCCCTCTGCACTTACTGCTCAGTGCCAAAAGGCTCCCTTTGAATTGTCCGGTGGGTTTCGAGGAGCTCTCCTCGCACCCATCCTGGGAAATGACTTATTCATCACGCTGGACCTCGGAGTAAATTGGGTTCTTCCTTCCAGTTAGCGGGGTGGATTGACACAACGCGCAGAGCTGCTGCAGCCTGGTGAGCACTCCCAGCCTCAGCCCCTCGTTTGCTCCGTGTCAGAGCTGTCCATTTATTAACAGCAGCCGGGTGATTCCTTTACACTCCCAGGGAATGCCGTTCTCACTAAAGAAACGTCCTCAGCAGTGAGCACCGCGCGTGCCAGCGGCACTGAGCTCCTCAGAGCTCCGAGGGCATCTGGGGATTGGTGTTCCGGACTGTCCCGGGGTGATTTTCTGCTCTGGATTTCCCCATCGGCTGCTCATGCCCGGGAATGGCTCCTGGAACCTTGAGCTGGCACGGAGAAGTAGCCAGGGAAAGCACTGGCACAGTTTGGTTTTATCTCTTTGAGATAAATCACAAGGTTTTTGTTTTGTTTTTTTTACCCAGTAGTTTGTCTGGCTTTGAGTTAGGACAGAGGGTTTTTTTTTTCCCTTCTCACTGGGATTGCAGGGTTTTTGGGTATTTTTTTCTTTCTCTCTTTTTGGACCCCTCAGCTTGGGTTTTTCCCATCCGGNGGAGACACCTTTGGGGAGTCTCCTCCCAAATTTGTCTCAAACCAGGACACGGACAAGGCTGGGAGATGTTTTCCCTTGGAGATGCTTTGGCTCAAAGGAATGAACACTAAACTGCCCCTGTGGCAGAATCAGAGTCACAGGACATCCTGAGCCGGGAGGGATCCATGAGGATCATCAAAGTCCCGACGATGGGGTGGGAGCTGAGCTGTTTCTGAGCTCGCTCATCAGCTGAGAGCATCTCGGGTAGCAACACCCAGGGTTTGGCCAAAGTTTCCAGGCACGGCTGAAAGGTCCATGTTTGGTTGCCTAACCTGAGATTTTTCACAGCAAACAAGTTTCCCACAGGCAGCTGAGGAGCACTTCCCAGAACTAATGCATCCCAGGCACCTCGTGGCTGCAGAGCTCGGCTGCAGCTGTGGGTGGCTGGAGAGGAGCCCTTTCCATGGGGGCAGCAGCTGTGGAATTCACTTCCTCCGTCAGGCAGTGGAGCAGACTGAAATTCAGACAGGAATGTGCTGCTCTGAGCACACAGCCCAGGCCCAGCTCAGGTTCCTCTTCCAGGTGGGGGCTGGGTGCAGTGACTGAGTCCATGACCCTTCCTGGTTCTGTGGGCAGGAGAACCCCAGCTTCAGGATTTCAGGAGTGAAATCCTGTTTTTATAAAGTTTTGATAAAACTGGCAGTGCAATCCCAGGGACATCACCATTTTCAGTGCTTGGATCTCTCAGGTCCCTTCGGCTGATGGGCCAAAGGAGGCAGCCAGGCCAGGGGGGACCAAGAAAAATTGATAGTAAATAAGAGAGGCTTGGAAAAAGAAAATGGGTGCAGAATTAAAGACAGACCCAGCTCCTGCTGGCCTCTCTCAGGGCTCTCAGGTGATCTAACTTGTCATGGAAATTTGCAGGCCTTGGGCCCTTTGCTCAGCTGAGGGTTGTCACCATAGGTGGTGTCCTGTCACCATGACCATCTCCTGGGTCCCCCGTGCTTGTTGGCTGCAGTTCCCCCGCTCCCAGAGTGGGTATTTGACATTGGAGAGCCCTTGGTGGCCTCGCTGAAGCCACTGCTCACCCCAGCCGCAGGTGGCTGCACTGAGGAAGGGGAGGATCGATGTCACAGAGCCCCAGATGTCCAAGGAACAGGATCCAGGCAGTGGATAATGGATGATGTGAGTTCGCTAGACTGGTGAGTGCAGGAGATGGGAACCAGGGTGTGCAGCACGGGCAAAAATCAGGGAGCAGCTACCAGACAAAAGCATGACGAGGTCAGGGCGATCAGAGGATCTCCTGCACATTTTCCTCCAGGTGAGCCCTGTTTTCCATTTGCTCCATGAAAAACTGAATATCAGCATCAATTCCACGTTCCAGGGACAGCAACTCCTTTTTGATTCAGCCCCTGCACTCTCCCCATCAGAAGTGTTGGGTAAGGCCTTGGAACCAGGGAGCATCCAGGCAGTGGAGCAACTGTTCCCTTCTGGAGCAGCCTGAGGTCTGGATGTTCATCACACACAGAGAAGAACAAACCCCAGCTCCTGCTTCAAATGAAGCTCAGCTGTGCCTTGACCTGGATGTGCCTCTGCTAACACTGGATCCTCGGCGCTGTTTTGGGGTGAGTAATGCCCCTGACGCCTTAAGATTCAGCTTTTATGTTTTTCAGCCCCTGCCCTGCTTTAGTGTGGAACTCTCACACTCCCCACGGGCTGGGAGCTCCTGTTCTCCCATCCTGCTCAGACACAACAAATCCTCTCCAGGCTGCACTCAAGGACACCTCGTTGGCCCAGGCCCCCAAAGATGGAAACAGAGCCTCTAAAAGGGGGGACAGACTTGGGCTCAATTCCATCATCCCCTGGAATTGTCACTGGAGAATGAACCCTGATCTGGGAATGGATCCAAACTGATCAAAGCGGAGCAAACTCGTGCCCCGGGGTCCATCTTGGGTGTGGCCTCTCCCGGAGAGGCTCTGAGTGCCCGAGGTGTCCCTATTGAAGGCCCTGCAATAAATCCCCAGTTTATTGTGTTAATCTTGCCTGGCCTCTGTTCTGGGGACCCTCTGATCAGGCATCACCCCCATCCCCTCCACACCCTGCCAGAGACACCAGCCCAGCCCAAGAAACCTCAATTGCTGAGCAAACACTCCAACAGCCCCAGTTCCTCCTGTGAGGAATCCCAGTTGCTCCCAGTCCACGCCCGGATGACTGTGCAGACAAAGGAAATGCCATCTCCTCTGGCAGAGAGGACAAAGAGCAGGGGTGGGGGTCCCAAGCTCCAGATGCTTCCCCCATTGCTCAGCCAGAGGTCAGCCACTGATGGGAAGGCTTTGCAGCACAGCCATGGATGCTGAGCACTCAGGAGATGCTTAAACGCCCTCCTGAATTATCTGTGATGAGCCCTTTGGGACAATCCTCGCGTTTATCTGCTTTGGTTGGCTCCATGACTGACAGGACACCTCTGCCTGGCTGCTGGGGGCAGTTCCTGGGAGCCCCAGGGATGAGAGGATAAATGTAATTAAAATTTACAGGTCAGGGGTGTTTATTGTTCTGGCTGCCCCTTTCGTGCTCCCAGGTGCTTTTCTTGCCGTGGTTCTGAGAGGAGAGGTTGGAGCAGGAATGTCCCACAGGGCTGGCTGTGGAGATTCTGCTGCCAGGGAGCGGAGGAGAGGAGGGTTCGGTGCTGTGGGATGGGAATTCACCAGTCCCAGCACGGCTCGGCCTCGCTCCCCACGTGTCTCCTCTCCTCACGGAGCTGCAGCTCCCCAGGGCTCCCTCTGCCCTTGTCAGGACATCGACCCTGCCAGAAAGCACCACCCCTGGTGCTGACCAACCCTTCCAGACGCTCCTCTGATCCTGAGAGACAGATCATGAACACATCTGGCATCAACAACCCCCGAACAGCGTCCCCTCCGTCTGCAGCCCCCGCGATCCCGGCAGGGAGCACCGCGCTGGCTCCTCGGGGCAGCTGCCGAGTGA
Organism: Pomatostomus ruficeps; assembly: GCA_013400735.1. Taxonomy (NCBI): domain Eukaryota; kingdom Metazoa; phylum Chordata; class Aves; order Passeriformes; family Timaliidae; genus Pomatostomus; species Pomatostomus ruficeps. The sequence continues at coordinate 31,998 of VYZT01046212.1, forward strand.
CTCTGATTAATTCATTTGGGCAGGTGCCACAGGCAAGTGAGAGCTGCGGTGCCCCTGGTCACTGTGTCGCTGTCCCCAGCCAGGCTGTGTGGCAGCAGAGAGGAGCCGGGCTGGCAGAGCTGTCCCCAGCCGTCGCTGCTCGCTGCCCTGAGCCGCAGGTGCTCCTCCAGCCAGGCACGGCTGCTCCAGGAGTTCACACCGGGAGCTGGAGCTCCTGCCAGGGACAAACCTCTGTCACTTCAGCTCTGCCACCCTGGGGACAGCTTGGTTTGAAACAGGGGTGGAAAGGCCTCAGAGGTGGAAAGAGCAGATCAAGAGCTGAGCTGTGACTGCAGACACCTCCCAGGCTGCGCCGTGGGCACGTTTGAATTCCAGAGCTCAGGAATGGATGACAAGGAAGGAAACCACATTTGCTTCCCATTTCCACTGTGCAGAGGGCAGCAGCATCACCTGGTCACTCACTGCTCCCAGAGTAGCCCAAGGGGGTGTCTGGGATGTGCCCTCAAACAGCCTGAGAAAAAATGGGGAAAGTGTGGAAGGGTGGCAGGCAGTGAAAACCCCTCGGGTTGGAAAGCAGCTGCTCCTCCTTCTGTTAAACCAGCCCCAAACTGGAGCCTCCACACCCCAGTTCCCTGCAGGAGCTGGGGCTTCACCTCCTCTCCAGACCTGGCTCATGATCAGGAGCAGGAATTGAAGGAGCTGCTTCATCCTTCATTTCTATCCTGACCCCAGGCAGGAGCTCAGCCCCAGCTTTGCTGCTCAGCCCTGGGCAGTTCAGGTCTCACCTTTGCCAAGGGAGCAGCCGGGAAGGGCAAATCCTGTCCTGGTGTGAGCAGCACCCTGAGCCCTGGGAGTGCTCTGGGGAGGCACTGCTGGAAACCTGGGGTCACTTCTGGGCCCCTCAGGACAAGAGGGACCCTGAGGGGCTGGAGCGTGTCCAGGGCAGGGAACGGAGCTGGGGAGGGACTGGAGAATCCTGAGGGAGCTGGGAAAGGGGCTCAGCCTGGAGCAAAGGAGGCTCCGGGGGCCCTTCTGGCTCTGCACAACTCCCTGACAGGAGGGGGCAGCCGGGGGGGTCGGGCTCTGCTCCCAGGGCACAGGGACAGGAGCACAGGGAACGGCCTCAGGCTGGGACAGGGGAGGTTTAAATTGGATATTCGGGAACATTTCTTCACGGAAGGTGTGGTCAAGTTCCAGGGCAGCGGTGGAATCACCATTCCGGGAGGGATTTTAAAGCCCTGTGGATGTGGCACTTGGGGACAGTGGGACAGCGCTGGGGGACAGGTGGACTCGTTGGTCTCCAAGGCCCTTCCCAAGCTCAGCGGTTCTGTGACTTTGTGCCACAAGCTCAGCCCAGTCTGGCCAAGCTCTGGCCTAGGTTAATAGCAGAACTAAGGAATAAACTGAGCAAGGAGCTGCTGATCCCTCCCAGGTGTTTATGGAGAATCGGGAGGGAGCCCAGCGTGGTCGGGGTGGCAGGAACCTCAGTGGGACGTGAAGGACAGAGCAGAGCCAGGCTGGGTCACTGGGGCTGCCCTGGGGACAGCGGGGACTCCCCAGCCCTCAAAAACAGGGAAAATTTGCCATGAAAAGTGAGGAGACGGAGCTGTGCTCAGGGAGGAGCAGTGGGAGAGGACAGGGAACAAACAGCCCATCAGCACCACTCTGAGCTCCTGCTGGAGTGAGAGAGCCCAGGGGTGTTCTGGCTGCAGCCAAGGAGTCCCCAGGCCGCCAGGGAATTGTTGTTATCCCACCACTGCAAAAAGCCCATGAGCTCACTTCGGTTTTTCCTTCAAAACACGAGTTTAAAGGAAAAAATTTCCACTTAGAGGAAAAAATACTGAGTGTAAAATGTCAGATTTTACTCTATTACCTCAACACAGAAGGTTTAATAAAGTGGTTTTTTTCCAAAATTATGTATTTTTATCGAAAAGAAATCTTGGACATCATTATTGACAGATTTTTTAAGCTAAAATAGACTCAAAGAAATGAGATTTTGTCAAATTCCATATGTTTTCCAGATTCCACTTTCAACTAGACATAAAAAATGTAAAATAATTTAAAACTTCCCCAAACCGATTTCTCAGCATTCACCTGGAACGAGCTGCTGCGTTTGAAGCCACGTGGATGAGGAATGGTGTCCCGGAGCTCCCGAGGCAAGGTGCTCATCAAAAGGACCAAAATCGGTAATTACAGAAGATTCCAAACGCCAAACGACACCCAGGGGATGAAACCCCACAACTCCACTTCCCATGGGAAGGACAGCGAGCTGGTGTGGGATAAAGGACACTCCAGACATCCTGGAATGAGATGCTCCTCTCCCGGGAGCAGAGACGAGCTGTGGTTTCTCTGCACTGAGCTCATTTTTCTGTGTCTGAGGAATTTCCTACGGTTTCCTCTGAGCCCAGACGGATCCCAGAGCCTGGTTTGGGAGGCAGGGACAGCCAGCCGGAGTTTTCCGGGACCCCTCCCTCACTCCAGAGGCCAGGGCAGCTTTTCCCAGGGCCAGAATTCCCCAGGGAAGGTTGGCTCAGGTTATCCAGGGCCAGGTGAGCCTGCAGGGTGTGCCCAGGACCCGCTGTGCCCGCAGGGATGGGGACCTGGCACTGCTCATTAACCCCTCATTTGTGTCACTCAAAGGGGACAGCCCCTCCCGAGCAGGCTGGGTGCGTCCCTGGGACTGGAATTGTGGGGAGATGGATCCCTCTGGGATTCACAGCAGCCCTGGGGCTGGAATTGTGGGGAGATGGATCCCTCTGGGATTCACAGCAGCCCTGGGGCTGGAATTGTGGGGAGATGGATCCCTCTGGGGTTCACAGCAGCCCTGGGGCTGGAATTGTGGGGAGATGGATCCCTCTGGGGTTCACAGCAGCCCTGGGGCTGGAATTCTCCCGAGATGGACCCCACTGGGATTCACAGCACGAGATTCAGGAGATTTTGTCAGATTCCATATGTTTTCCAGATTCCACTTTTGACTAGACATCAAAAATATAAAATCATTTAAACTTCCCCAAAGCTGTTTCTCAGCGTTCACCTGGAACGAGCTGTGTCTGAGCAGGGACTCGGAGCTTCCACCAGGTCACAGCCAGGCTGCCTTGGGCCCCCAAACTGTGCAGCCCCACGCTGGTGCCACTCAGGGCTCTTGGAGGTCTGGGCTTCGCTGGTTTTGAGTAGAAATAAAGCTGGGTGTGATGGGTGTTTAATAGCTTTTAATTAATTTCTTTAATTGCTTGCTGAAGTATTTGTCCAGGTAGTTCTCCACCGGCTGAGGTTGCCCAGAGAAGCT
>VYZT01046213.1:2873-15870 GCA_013400735.1 Pomatostomus ruficeps
CGCTACTTTCTAAGTATTCTTCACATTCTATCCTGAACACTGAATATGTATATCAGGATAGCCTGTTTGTTGTCATCCTGGTTCTGAAAGAACTCTCAGAAAGGAACCAATCTACATCTCAACTGAGAAATAGAGAGTGAATTACATCTGCACTGAGATCCTCAAGGTCAATGGGTGCTCAGGAAGCAGTCTGAAGTCTATAGAGTGGTCCACATGCTAATCGAACATTTAAAACAACATGCAGATGCATAAAAAAAAATTGGGGTAACTGAGAGCCTGAAAGGTACCTAAAGTGACCCTTGAAATCTATTTAGCACTTGAAAGCCTTAGCTGGGATTGTGTATCAAGCTTGGGATAGTGCAGCCTAGGAATTATTCGGTTCAGTTGAAGGGAGTTTGGTAGGGTGCAAAAGCCAAAAGAGGACTCAAGAAGATATGACGTCAGGCAGAAATTAAAAACCAAGGATTGACCACCTTGGGAAGAAAAAGCTGAATGGGGACATGATTATAGTCTTGCAACATTTGCAAAGAAGGCAAACCACTGTTTTCAGACTTACAGTGGACAGGTTATAACTTATATTGCAGAAAACCAGCCTAGACATTAGAAGACACTTTCTAGCATTGAGATTATCCAAGCCTTGGGACAGATTCCCTGAGGAGATTGTGAAATATGTAACTAGAGGCCTTTAAAAACAAAAAAAACTACCACTGACAGGGAGAAGAAGGTGAAGGCTTCTCCAGCTTTAATGTTTCTGTGATTCTGTGGTTTACATCCTTTCTATCTCACAGCTCCCATGTAGCCTGTGAAGAATTCTATAATAGAAGATGAAAAAAGCAGACTTTTTAAAATTGATAATTACTTACACGGGAGATAGAAAGATATTTTTATTTTAAAACTGTTTTCCTATTGACATAAAACATCTCGAGCATAATAACGAGTCCTCTTTAAGATGCCTTGCCTTCTCACTGATATTTTCATGATTAAGCTGACTTTAATTTGTATTTTGGTTCATATTGCCAGTTTGTGGGATTTGTAATATAGTTATAACCTATTGTGTATGTGTCTAGAGCCCTGTAAGTAATAAATCCAAAATGTTCTGTCCAGTTGCATTCTATATCCATCATTAGTGGGTACACTGGAACAGCAGACAGTGAAATTCTGATATTTTTTAGATTTTAAATTTCTTTCTGAATTTTTACTGATATTACCAGGTATGTGCCAGGTAAATATGTGATAGTGTTTAAAACATACTTTTGGCAAAAATTTTATTCACAGACTAAAAAGATTCAAGGATAAGCAATTTGAATAAGCCAAAGCCACTCCAAAACTATCTCTGCACAAAAATTAAGAGCAAGGTATAAGTAGCCAAGGCTTTTTTTGGTTCAAACGGTCAAATCTATTTTCAAACCACTCTCACCATAATATGCTTCAGTTACTTTGGCTCTGTGTCATATGAAACAATAGAAGTGGTGATGTGTTGAAGCTGAAACCATAAGGTGAGAAAGTAAAATCTGTTTTTTAAATTTATGTGGCCTTTTGGGCTTGGATTTATGTTATAATTGGCTATCCAAATTCTATAATCAAAACCTTATTTCTGATTTTAAAGAAAGCCAATAGCTTGGGTTGGAAATAATAAAAGTACACTTCTAGAAGTTGCATAAGATCAAATGTTTAATGAGAAGTTTGACTGTGAATAAGTTTTTAGTTTTTACATAGGAATGTGAGAAAATGTTAAAGATGTAAACATTTTTAACTGAAAATAAAACTCTTTTATGCCAAGAACCCTTTTTAAAATCAAGGAATGTAAAACCAACAGAAAATGATGTACTATTATTTTAAGCAATTCACACTAGTGGAAGCATTAAACAAAAGACAAAGTTTTAGATATTGTCACTGGTTTCATAGACTTCTCCATCTGAGAGAATTACCCAGTCACCCTTTTCACTGCAATGGTCTGATTCTCCTAGTGAATATCTGCTTTTGTTTTTTAATTGCATTTGAAAACTCATTAGATGATGATAACTTTAGTAACATCAAACATCCAAAATCCAGGTATTGAAGACACATACCAGTGTAATAAATGTCTGCTATCTTTTCAGGATGGTTCAGTTTGATTTTAGCACACAGAGCAATTCCCTGAAGACACTGTGCATCCCCTAGAAGAGAATGCTATGCCACCTACAGCTCTCAAATTAACACCATCTCTGTGACAGGGAAAAACTTAAACTAAGGCACACTGACCCGTTTTTATACAGCACTAAGTCCATGTATTCTGGGACTACCCAGAAACAATAAATTTGCAGAATGTAAGTTTGCATTTATAGCTTCTCTCTTTGTTAAAGCCTCTTCACTTGTAAAACCTTCAAAAATGGTTACCTAAATACCTAGGGGCACAAAGGAAAGGTTTTGCCTTTTTCAGGTATGCATGTGTATATATCCAGAATCACAGAATGGTTAAGGTTGGAAGGGAACACTGGTGGGGTCATAAAACGTACAAAATGTATGCATGCACCTACATAAATACATAAAACCTTAGAGCCCTTCTTTCGATTTATGCTAGCAAAACATCACCCCTGTACAAAGTGTTTAGGCAGAGGTCTTTTACTCCAATACTTCATTTATTCATGACCTGTAAAATCGATTTCCTGGGTAAACATATAAAAGGAGCAGCCTTAAAGAGAGAGGCACTACCTCAAAATATCACCACCTTCCCCTAGGTTCCCTATTTAGGTCTTCTTACTGCATGAACTTCCGTCCTCATTGTAGATGGGATAAAAGAGGGAAGACAAGGAGGAATGTCTTCGCTGGTCAGCAGATAATGTAACTAAACATCCCTGCTGCCTCAAAGATGAAGAAAAATACAAGAGTTACAAGGCTGAAGTTTATGTTGAAAAAGAGCAACTGATAGAAAGTCAAGTAAGATAAAACAGCTAGCCTCGTCCATTTATACTTTTATAAGTTTTGATTACATTGGGGACTTCTCAAGGTCTAGGCAATTACATATATTTTTGATTTGCAAAATGTGTATTTGTTTATGGACAACCTGCCTACTTGTAACGCACAAAAGAGATCACGTGGGATGGTGTTGCCTGGTTTCACTGTCTCTTTCTTCATGGTGGAGAACATATCTTAGAACTTGCTTAACTCATTGACAGTTGCTTCTCATTGCATCTTTTCCTCTTGCCTGACACCCTGCAGGAACTATTGCTGCAGCTGATTTCAGATATGAATTGGGACTTTCTCAAAACCCATGCTGGAGTACAAGCCAGCTATATATTTTGACCTTGTTTTCTTCAAAAAGACAGGCATTATATACATGACTTTGAAGTAGCTGGACTACTTTCATAATGGTCCATGTTGCAAAGGTTGGTTACTTCAGATCTATTTGATTTTACACATTCTGTACCTCAATAACCATTCCTATAGCTTTTGATGATAAGGATCTGTTAAATCATCTACATCTCAAGAAAGGTATGAATCCTTCCAATTTGACAATGTTTTCAACTCACTTTGCCTCACTATAAAATATGTCAACAGTTTGAAGCAATGGAGAACTTAAACACTGTTGTGAGCAGCACAGCTTACATCAATACTCCCATTGTTCAGAGTCTCGGCATGACTAAATGAAAAGGTAGTGTCAGCACAAGGCTAATTAAAATAAAAAAAATCAACCCTCTGTAACATTTCTGAGAAGAGTTTTTATGAAAGGCATATTATGGGAGAACAATTTTTTTTTATTAAAGAACCATTTCTAAGGAACTGGAAGAATTTTGTGTCACATTTACATAAACCCCAAAATTAGTTAAAGAAAGAATGCAAAAGGAATCCCTCTATAACCTTAACATGCCACTAACACAGTCAGATATTCCTCCGAAGTCTTGCTTACTACAATAGGTGTCTGAACCTTTTCAGCATTCAAGAAAGATTTTATTTTAGAAATTCACTTCTCTAGATTTTAAATACTTTTTACTGAATAACCAACACACAATGAATATAAAATTGAATATGGTGGTCATGAAAATTTTCTTTTTTTTAAATTTAGAGGTTGGATTTTAAGCAAGAAGTTTGAGGATAAATATTCTTTGGATGCAATTCATCCCATACCTCTCTGCATACAAGATTTTCAGTGAATAGAAGATCTGAGACTGATTTAATCAAGAATATGTGCTATGCCCTGATGCTATCAGTTCTATGATGTTCTGCAGCAACACTACCACTCAAACCACTTCTACACCATATAGAAGGAGCACGGGGGTTTCTCGAGAGGTAGTAAGCTGGCAGAATCCCTGTAAAATCCCTTTGCCAAGCTTAGTGATACAGCACAATCTGCCCCAGGGGTAAATTTAACAGCAAAGTACTTTTTGCTGGCTTAGTTGCACTGTATGTGTGTAAATGGAGTGGAACCAGGAATCTGGTACTTCTGGGCCAATGGTCAATGAAAGATGCTGGTAAGGTAAAAAGGAAGAGAAAGTTTACTACTACGTTCCAAACTTTGGGAAATCCTGTTAATGTTAGTGGAACTGCAGCAGCCAAATAATGGTAATCACAAATTAATATCCAAAGTAGAATTTAAGAGGTTCATACACAGGAAAATAAATTTAACAACTTCATTTAATAGGCTGTTTACTAAGAAGCAATATCTATCAATCTTTTCAGCAGTCACATATGTTTAAACATAAATTTGAAATGCTGTTTTGTCCAGTACCTCTATAAAATCTGAAAGCAGATAAAAAATATTTGAAACTAACTTGAAAGCAATGATGACATTGCTCACATCAGACTGTCGACATTTCCCTAAAACAGCAAAATAAAGAAATGCTAGCTTGTACCCTGTGTGAAACATGAGAGTCTATATTTTAATAGACTCCTGGCAGAAGTCAGTATTATGTAAGTTTTAAAGCAAGTATTGTTTGTCTTACAAAACTGAAGATCACAAAATTAATTGTTCAGATTTTAGCTGAGAAAATGAAGCTGAATTGAAATAATGGACTAGTATATGGACTGAATATATTTTTAAAGACTTGAGCTTTCATTTGACAGATAACATATTTTGTGTCTTTCTCAGCCACAAGATAGGTTGATAACTGTCCAAAGCATAAAATATCCATTAGATCAAGCTAAATTTTGTCTTTGCTTTTATGTAACTGTTGGCTGAAAGTAGAGAGGTAATCCATCTTCGTATTTTGTGCAAAGTCCCTTGTCATCTGCTGATTGACTGGCATAAATCATTATTAACTTTTGGAGCTCATAATATTAATTTGCATGAAGTCAAGAGGCTTACAATTTGTTTTGGTTTTAGCTTACAACATATTGTGTCAAGTTCCCAGATGCTACAGTTGTTTAATCAAGAAACAATTTATTATTCTTTCAGCAAATCTCCAAGCAGAAAGCATATGGAAAATCTGGCCAGAATTCTCTCAGAGATTCCTTCCTTCCTTCCTTCCTTCCTTCCTTTCTTCCTTCCTTCCTTCCTTCCTCTCTCCCTTTTTGTCTTCACAGTAGTTTTTACAACAGTTCTGTGGACTCTGATCTGGGGAGGTGGAATGGTCTGGGATGGCACGCACTACCCTAAGGATGATAGTGGTCCTGGTTGCAATGGCTTATGTGTTTCTGGCTGACCAAGGTTTTCCTGGAACACATGATGTTGGCTTGCTTTCTTGCTCTCAGCCTAAACTCCCCAAAAGCACAGCTGTAGTATGTGCAGTATTTCTGCCATGCTCACTCTCTCAAGATTTTATTAAAAAAAAAGTGAGATTACAAAGACTGAAAAGAAAGGTTGATGTTCAGAAATACTAGGAGATCAAAAGAATGCAAAATAATACAGAATGTCAAAATGCACTCTGATATAAGAAACACATTTTGAATATTATAACTGTGGCTTTTAGGACTGCAACTTATGAAAAGAGGGTTGGTTACTAGCTTCTGCAGTTTGTAGAGGTGAAAAAAGTGAAATTTATACTTTCTACTCTTGAGTCTAAACACAGACCACATCATGTTCTGAGTTTTAGTAAGAAGTTTAAAGACAAAATCTACAGATTCACTGTTTGAAATTTTAAGAAATTAAAAAAAAATACAAAAAACCTCTTTTGAGCCTACACCAATCCTGTCAAACATTCACCTAGACCCGAGTCTTTACAAAGCAGTGCCTGTCTGTCTTTCATCAGGCATGCCCTCAAGTAATCTAATATGCCATTAACATCCCAAATTTATTTCTATTAAAACAGCCTAATCCAAATTCATTGCAAAAGAGCTTCTACTGTAAAATACTGACTCATTTGTTCTCTATCCTCTAGCTATTCATTATTTTAAAAGATAGAGCTGTACTGTCAGAGATCACATATCTCTTCTTTATGGATGTTTGAACAAACCATAACAGTTCAGTGGAATTATATTCATTTTAGTACTTTATATTCATTTTAGTACTTTATATTCATTTTAGTACTTTAGTCCCTTTATTTTTTGGCACTTCAAAAAAAACCCCACTTTTCTGATTTCGTTGCCATCTTTAGGTTGTACATTTTTAGCTCTAAGCATTTTTCTACAGGGTGAATTAAGTTCATCACTTTCATGGACACGTTTCTTTTTATCTTTTGCACTGTGATTCACTGCAACTAAATAATGTACCCCTTCATGTTTCTTCTCCAAACTTCTGGTTTCCTGGCAAAATTGCATGTTTGTGCCTAAACTGCTCAATTATAACTGCTTTTGTTACTTTCAAAAATTTGTGTCATGTCCAGCTGGCAACCAAGCACCAATCAGGCACTAGCTCACTCTCCTCATGTTTGGATGGTAAAAAGAATGAGAAGATTAAAAATTAGGGAACTCATGGGTTGAAATAAAGACAATTTAATGAGTAAAGAAAAAGCTGTGCATGCAAGCAAAGCAAAACATGGAATTAATTCACTGCTTCCTGTGGACAAGCAGGTGTTCAGCCATCCCAGGCAAAGCAGGGCTCCATCACATGTAACGGTGACTTGGGAAGACAAATACTATAATTTCAAACATTCTCCACTATCTTCTTCCCCCCCCGCCCCAAGCTTTATATGCTGAGCATGAGGCCATGTAGTATGGAATATCCAATATCCCTTTGGTCATTTGGGCTCAGCCATCCTCCGAACTTCCCATGCACTTCCCAGCCTCCTTGCTGGTGAGGTGGGGTGAGGAGCAGAGAAGTCCTTGATGCTGTGTAAACAGTGCTAAGCAATAGGGAAAACATCCCTTTTTTATCAGTGTTATTTCCAGCAAAAATCCAAAACGTAGCCATACCAGCTACTCTGAACAAAATTAACTCTACTCCAACCTAACCCAGCTCATTTTCCAACCCTTATTCCACACTATTTACATAATGCTGAGTCCCACTGTATCTAGTTCAACCTCATTAACCACCACCTCCCTTCTCATCCTTTGATATACACAGATATAATGTTCTTAGTTCACGAACCACCTCCTCAAAACATCCACTAATGCCCATAAAATGTCCATTGAGTTAATTTAGTCCATGACTTTGGGCTCCATCTGTTGTGGTGGTCACTAAGGACAAGAGAAGTGATGTGTTCCCTGGAGTTACTGGGCACCCAAGTCAACTCTGGTTGGATCACTGCTGCACTGCAACTGCTTCCTGTAAGACTTGTTCTCCATTGCTTTATGTGATTCCTGCCATAGTGATTTCTATAACAGGCAACTTAAAACCTGGGTTACAAAAATTTAAAGGTATTTCCATTAAAATCTCCACCTCTGTTGCCTTTGGACCAGATCATAGGTTTAACATTGCAATGAACCTTTTCCTGTAACCCTTCTCCAGCCTGGACTTATCTGCAGACTGCAGCCCCTTAGGGGAGCACTTGCTCCCCTGAGTTAAAGAACGAATGCAAACTCTAGAAGTTTTATCCGGGAGTCTCTTCAGGGATACACCTGCTGCATCACAGACTTATCTGCAGCCACAGTTCCTTTAAGGTGCAGCTGTTCCAGTGTGGCCTTTTCCCATGGGCCACAATGCCTTCAGAGGTACCTGCTCCATCATGACCTTAGCCATGGCTGCACTCCCTGCCGGGATGTACCTGCTCTGTTGTGGGCTTATCCATGGCCACACTCCTTGAGGTGCTCCAGCACGACCTCATACAGAGCCATTGATGCTTCAAGACGTGCCTGCTGCAGCACAGACTTACCCATAGCCGCAGGTATTCCGAGGTATTTCTTCTTCAGCACAGACTTATCCTTGGACCCCAATATCTTCAGAGGTACCTCTGTGGGAACACAGCAATATCCATGGCTGCAAACACTTTGGGGTGTCCTGCTTATAGGTCAGAATCCAGTTCACACTGGATTTCTAGCCTCTCCAGAAGACCAGCACAGAGAGAGCAGTGATGGCCTGGCCATCTGCCAGTCCAGGCGCATTGCCATGGTTGTTATCAAAATGTTCCCAGGCACAGCAGAGTAAGATGATAAACAGTGCAGCAGGGCAGCAGCGCACAAAGCAGTGAAAGCAAAAAAGCAGCCATTGATGAGCACTAGGCTCTAATACATAGTGGTCAAGCAAGTCCCTTGGCAAGCATAAGAGCCTGACAATTAATAACTAAGCAGCAATAACAGCTATAAATTTGGTCTGGCATATTCCAATCAAATCTGTCATTACCTTGAATCCTTTGAGGTCCATGTTGGATACCTCACTGTTTTTCTCTATGGCATTTAGCAGGTAAAATAAAAATGAAAATTACTCAAAGCCCAATTGAGTCAATGTAGTTACAAGCACCTGATCTATGCAGAGTAGGTTGCTCTGGGCTTTAGGAACATGATTACACAGTAAAACCCTTGTTTCTTCCAAGACCTTACTCCATTCAACTTTGTTATTTATTGCTTTGTAGTTGGTACAGTCATATGGAAGCATGCTAGTTATTTTCATGGACTATTCTTAAGAGGAAGGACAGGGCCAGGGAAATAGCTTTGAGACAGAACTTCAGGCATGGCTGGAGAACAGGGGCAGCTTTGTCATCAACTAGAGCATATGCTTGGCAGGGCTGTCAGGACAAGCAAAGTTGTGAGGCCAAAGTGCATTAACTGTGTGAACTCCTGTTATAAACTTGGTTATTTTAACATGTTGTCAGGGGCAGAAAGTTGCCTCCCAGAATACCTCCCTGAGCAACACAAGCACACCTTCACTCAGTTCTGTTCAGAGATATTCAAGTTTCCCAGAGAATTGTGGATGCCCCATCCCTGGAAGAGTTAAAGGCCGGATCAGATGGGGTTTTGAGCAGTTTGGTCTAGTGGAAGATGACCTTGACCATGGCAGGGGGAACAGAACTACATGATCTTTAAGGTTCCTTCCAACCCAAAACATTCTGTGATTCTATGATTCTGTATGTCTTTACAGTCATGACTTTATTCCCTCAAAGATGTTTTCTATGATCTATCATTAATCTTTAACATTATCTGTCTGGAAAAAAGAGACAAATTGTAATGTAAATCTTTATTTTACTTGAACAGGAATTGGCATTGTCCCTCGCATATAATTAGGGAATTATTAGGGCTTATTTCAGACTCTCTACATTAATGAGACAGACTTCAATGGATTTGTGATAAATTAAGGGAGGTGGTGTGGTCCTGCTGGGCTGGATACACAATGCAGTGGAGGCTGTATGGTTTCCTATGTAGACTACATAGCTATAAAGACTTTTATTTATGACTTTTTATGCCTTTCCCATCTATGATTAAGAAAAGTAGCACAACATGAATTTTCTAGAAACAGAGTTTGTAGTGAAAATGAATTCTTAAACAAAAGTGAGGGTTGTGATGCAGCCGAGTTATTTTCTGCTTTAAGAACTGGTAAATATTAGATCATCCTAACAGACAAAAGTCTGTGTCTGAACAAAGTCCAGAAACATGATAGTAAATACTAGTTACTCGAAACAACAGTTGCAGTGAGAAGTATTTGAATGATCTGTAGGCTGCAATGTCTCCTTACAAAATAGCACTTGGAAAAATTCCAAGAGTGGACAAATTTGTCAAGGGTACAAATGAGTAAAATTTGCTCAGCAAAAGGTCTCGCTGAGCTTGCTTGTTAGCTAGATGAATTTCTTGCTTGTTCATGGAGCAGTCAAACATGCCACTGGTCTGAGTTCTCTCATTTTTTTTCTGGATACTTTCCAGTTCCAGAGGTTTTACTGTGGCAGTGGAGGATTTGGCCAAACATATAGGGTGGTTTTTCATGTTACATAAAACTGTAGGAAGATAGCTCTGCCGAAGGGCACAAATAATTTTTTTTTTGTCTTAACAGCCCAGAGTTTTGCTGGTTATTTTTCCCAAACAGGATGTCTGTGTAGTGGAGAGACATAGTTTCATTTAGTTGTTTCTGCTATGATTTTTTAAAATTTCAAAAGGTTTATTTTTTTTCAGTACCATATTCTAATGATAAAAATATTCACTGACTCCAAACCTTATAATATTGTCATGAAATAGTCTATAAAAATGAGTTTTCCTGTTGGTAATGTGAAGCAGTTTAATTTTATCTGAATAAGATATTATGACAGAACACGACATGTTGGATCATTAGTGTTATAAGTAATTGCGGCGAAAAACTGGCCAGAGCCCAATTGTAATTAATTTAAGATTTATTAGCAAGCGGCAGAAAGCAAAATCCGCGCGGGGTGCCCGGGGAAACCTCTGCTCCACCAAACGGTGCACACCCCGACCCCGAAAGGTCTCAGCCTTTATACCTTTTTTTACTTCCGGGTCTACGTATGATTTCCGTTGTACTCTGCGGCTGCGCGTCTGGGTTGCTAGGGGGTCTTTCTCTGCCTCCTGGTGGTCGTTGGGCTGAAGGCTCGAAGTCTTCCTCACACGTCTTCTGGGTCTTATGGAGCCGGGGGGGGGGGGGGGGGGATACATTGTTTCCCTTGTCGGCTGCCGGTGTGATAACATTCTTCCCGGCGCCCGCAAGGTCAGTGATTAAACCTTTATCATATCTTCTAGTGCATTCCTAACTATAGACAGCTTGTGAAGGAATCTTAACTATAAACAGCATGTAAAGAGGACACAGGCTACTCTGATCACTGTCTGTTCTCTCATAACCGGTTTAAATGAACAAACATTAAATCTAACTTACCACAATTAGATCTCAGAGGGCAAAAACTTCACCCCTCAGGAGAAACAATTCTTTTCTTTCATTGCCCAGCCTAGCAGAGTTCCAGTCCATGCAATGGTCTTGTTACTGTAGCATGAATATTTATTGCTTCTATAAGGAATGATGCTTTAGCAAGAGTGAAGACTATGGAGTCTTTAGTTACTAAAAGCTAAAATTTACTAGCAGATATAAATATTACAGTCCCTCTGAGGAGAATTGCCAAGTGAAAACTCAAACCCCACCCCCATCTCCAACAAACCCCAACACCTTTATTATTCCAGAAAATTAAGTTCTGTTTTATAGGCCAGCCATTATAACTCAGAAAGAATGCATAGATTCAAAAGGAGAAAGGACTCATGATCACCCATGATCTCATGATTCAGCCACATTTTGTCTCCAATCTTCTGAAACTACACCAGGGTTCTCAGTTTTCTTAAAATTTTACATTCATAGTTTCTGAAAGAAAAAAAAAGAAAATGCATATAGAATAAGGTCAGCTCTTACTGTTGTTTTACAGCTGTTTGTAGCTTCTTCATTTACATCTCCAGGCTTATCTGTATTTCAAAATTTCTCATAAAGACCTATTTTCAAATATTCCATGTCAGATTTATTACCAATTGAAATTTCACAACTGTTACAAGGTCAGTTTAAAAAGGCTTCCTTATTTTTTTCATTGAAATAAGTTAAACTTCTTTCATGAATAGAGAACTGCAGTGTTTCAAGATAATTTAGCTTCCAAATTTTGTCATTTAAAGTTTACGTGAATCACTTTCTGTTTTTAGAACTGGCCTTTGAGCACTCTGTCTGCATGCATATGTATATTTTTGTGTGCTAAAGGAAATGTATGGTGGTAAAAAGGTGGAATAGCCTACCTCCATGCAATATATTTTAATAGTTTCTGTTCCTTGCTTCTAGACAATCCCAAACACTGAGTTCAATAATCAAATTGTCCTTTTTATCCTTGGCTTTTTGGTGTTTCATACTGTATTCCTAATGATTTTCATGTAGTGTTATTTTGGTGGGTTTTTTCCTCTAATTTTTTCTTTATTACTTATCATGAATACAACAGATTAAACCGGGTATAACTCACATTATTTTCAGCAAGACTTTCAACATGGTCTTCTAGAATACCCACATATCAAACTGAAGAGATTGAACCAGGTGGGTTGATTACAAAGTGGCTGGTCAGTGCTAAAGAGTCGTGATGATAAATGGTGTAGGAAGTCCAACTGGATATCCACTACTAGTGAAAGTCCTTAAGTATCAGTGCTGGGGCTCAAACTGTTTAAAGTCTTTATTAATTATCTAGACAGTGCAAAGGAGTGCACCTTCAGCAATTTCATGGATAACACCAAAATGTGAGGGTGTTCAGCATGCTGCAATGTAGGGCTATCATTCAGAAGAGACCTCAACCCACAGAAGAAACAAGTTGGCAGAAATCTTAGGAAGTTCACCAAAGGATATGCAGTGTCCTGCACCTGATATGATATGATATTATAACCTCAACCAGAAATATGGACAGGGCAGTGAATTGTAAAGATCAGGTTTACAGAAAAGGAGCTGTGCATTCTACTGTACAAGTTGAATATACGACAGTTATAGAATCATTAGTCGGGAAAAGACCTCTAAGGTTATTGAGTTCAACCATTAATCAGCACTGCCAAGTCTACTCCATATCATATCCCTAAGTGTCACATATTTTAAATACCTCCAGGCATGGCAAAATGCAGCAAAGTGCCCTTATGCTGGCTCTCTGGGCTCTCTTAGCCTAGGATACATACAGCAGGTTGATTATGTTCAGGTAGTTGATTATTTTCCTGTATTTGTGAGACTGTATCTGAAATACTGTCTTCAATTTTGGTTCCTAATACAAAAAAGACA
>VYZT01046213.1:15879-29899 GCA_013400735.1 Pomatostomus ruficeps
GGGGCAGAAGGTGGACAGGGATTGTGCAGTCAGGAGAAAGAGACTACCTTTTCAGTTACAGTTGAAAAGATATAGGAAATGTCAACACAGGTCAGAGTCCTTCAGCTCTACTTTTACGGAGCCTTCAACAGTCTTGAATCTAAAGAGTTTGCTGACATACCTGTACTTAAAACAGGACTTATGTTAACACCAGAGTGGAACAAGGACTCAGAAGATACGTGGCCTTTCATAAACGTGGTCACAATCTACTGGAAAAGATAACATTTTACACTGGGGCAGTGGCATGGAAAGACTGGATGAATGATGCATAGGTGAGACTGACAAATGGGAACAGTATAGGTGATGTTTAATATTTGCCTATCAAATGGAAAGAAGAGTAAATCAGTTAATAAAAATCAAGATACATCAACGATTATTGTATGTAAGGTTTCCTCACTTCTCACACAACCCTAGCAACTGAGCTGGACCAGTTTTACTTATCATTTTATGCTGAGGCAGGTAGAAATTACTTGGGAATGTCTCCAGGTATAATTTCATAATCATCTCAAAAGGATATTAAGAACAAGCAGAGACTCTGAAAACATCCCCTCAAAAAACCAAACACCTCCACCACTCCCACCCCAAAGATAATATAAGACAAGTCAGCCAAGAAACTTTGTATTAAAGGTCAGGAAGGATAAAATAAGATTGCCAAAGTCAAACTGTTAACTTGTAAGAGATATTCACACAAGTAGAAAAGATTTCTTCCAATGCAGAAATAAAGAAGGATATTGATGCTTGTGCACTGTGGTTAGAGCTTAGATTGGAAGTAAATGAAATAGGAAACTAATTAAATTATTTGCTTGAGCTGAGATAGAAAGAAAATGAAATGATTCAAATAATCCAGTTTCGAGGCCTGGAGAATATCTGTTTCCAGAATTCTCAAAACAGGCATGAGACAGGAAAGATCAAATAACTAAAAGGGCTAATAAATATATTGACAAGGGATTACAACAATGTAACTAGAAAATAGCAAAGAAGGTTCCTAAACTATAAAGAAAGAATTTCGTGTGATAATTCCAATTCTACTACTGTGTCTTCAATA
Organism: Pomatostomus ruficeps; assembly: GCA_013400735.1. Classification (NCBI taxonomy): domain Eukaryota; kingdom Metazoa; phylum Chordata; class Aves; order Passeriformes; family Timaliidae; genus Pomatostomus; species Pomatostomus ruficeps. The sequence goes on from VYZT01046213.1 coordinate 16,964, forward strand.
GTATTCAATGCAATGAGAAGATATTTTAAAGGTATGAGTTGGACTAGTATATGTAATACTTTTACCCAGTCTAGATTCCGCCATACTAAACAAATAAGTAAGAAAACAGAAATTCTAGACAAAGAAAATATGTAGCAATACCATATCAGAATTTCAGTGGACAAATTAATACATTATTACAGAAGAAATTATTGGCAACGCTGGAGAAATTGAAGATCAGAAGTGAAATCCTCAATGAGAACTGGACTTTGATAATTTATTTTCTTTACAAACATATATTATATGAGATAACCCTCAAGAACTCTTTAAAAACTTCTCTGTGTGTTATTTTTATCAATGCCCTTGGCATAAGTAGTGTGTGGTGAAGAAACGGCTAATCAGTGTTAGAAAGCACTGCCTCTGTGAACAAACTGAATTTCTGAGAGAGCTGGATGCCTTTGAAGATGAGCAATGGAAGTGCTCTGAAATTCTGCTGTATACATTACATGATTCTATGCTTAGGAGTTACCTAAGAGCTCATGCTTTAAACTCATCTGTAGAAAAGAAAATTGAAAACCAACGTGGAGCTTGACATCCTGGAACAACTAAAAGCTAGGTACGTGATGTAAACTGTGAATATAGGCTAATGGGATTTGTGAATATGCTAACTGAGGCATTTTAAATGAAGTTTGCAAAGTATTTCAGTTGTGTTGCTGTTACTGTAGTAAAGGTCCTTTGGAATTTAAAATGTAGTATAAATGAAGAATAACTATTTGTATGATTAAGGGAATGGATAGTGTTCCATATGAACAGGCATAACTTCCTGAGCATTGAAGCAAATAGGTAATTGCTATAATTGCAAAGGAGTAATGTCATGCTGTCCTCTATGCTTTATCATATTTCTCTGCCTCTTCTCCTCCAACTGCAATGGTAGTTCATAAACTTATCCAATAGGCTCTAAAACAGGGTTCCTGACTGTGCCATTGATAAGTGGTCATTGAAGTAGACAGTTTAATTTTTCCAGGTTCTATTTACAGAATTTATTCATGTGATTTCACATAACTTCCTTTATGTTATATAATTTGCTGTGTGCTCTCTCCTTCTTTCTCCATACTCTCTTCTTCAAATCACTTCCTCATAACTTCTTATATTTCTGATTATTTTCTTTTTAATACCTTCACACTATACGCATTTTTCTAGTATTAGTTTTGAGATATTTCAATTGCTTTCCCACATGCATCGCAGAGTTCTTGGTGTACTGAGTAGTACTTATATATAGGTTTCTTACGAGTAATATTTATAAACTGATGACTTCTGGATAGCTATTATTCACATATGGTTTTATCATCTCTTACTAATGCTTTTAAAATACTTATACATTATATACTGTATATTCATATGGTGAAGGGTGTATTTGATTTTATAACTAATTTCTTGATATACACACAAGCTATGAGGGCTAAAATAATCTGGTTTTAATCAATGGCATCAAACAAAACAGATCCTTTTAACTTGGTGATTTAATGTCAGAGAGCTTGGCTTAATGAAACACCTAGACTCCCAGATTCCCCAAACCATACTCCATCACCTAGAGGTGAAGTCACTCTTCTGCTGCTCTAGATCCACTGAGTTCAAGAGAATTAGATTATGGAGGTTAAGGGTGAAGCCAACAAAACATAGCACTCCAAAGCACTTTGGTTTCTACATCTGTACCCAGCGTCCTGTCTGTTCTGCAAAAGCCTGAAAGCTGCTTTCAGGGAAATACTGGCCTGACTTTCTGCCCCTGCTCACCTATGCCCTCTGCATCTCAGTTTGCCTGTGTACAGTGTGGATGGTTAACTCCTCTGTTCCCAAACGCTTTTTTGTAGATAAATATCCATCAGAAGTGGGCAAACAAATTTAGATACTCAGACTGTGTGCCTCTTTCACAGTTTGCTTGTTCCTACCCCAATTTAATTCCCCAAAATTCTGACATGGCCAAATGTAAAATATTTGACATTTTATTTCAGTGTTTCAGCCCAAGGAGAATGGGAGGGGTAAGGAAAATTGTAAAATAATCATTCTCGCAAAAATATTACTGCACTCAAATACAAAAATTTTGCTGTCCACTTTCTATACCACTTTACTCTTCAAGCCTGAACATTTTTTGCAGCATTTTACGAAATGCATTTCAAGTAATTACTTTTATTACTACTGATCGATTTATAGCTTGATTTTTAAATGGGTAAAGTCTTTTTTCTGTATTTATATTTTTCCAGCTCTCTTTCTCAGTAATGTCTGAACCCACTAGTTAATTTCAATTAACTTAAACACAGGAAAAAAAAAGGTTTTAGATTAAGAAGATACCCCACTAATGATTACAGTAAGTTAATGGTAAAAATTTTTTTTGGACTTTGAAGGAATCCACAAGGATGGCTTGTTACATCTCAGGAAACCAGTGTTGATACTTCACACTTAAAGAGAATGGCCTTATGAAAGGAGAAAAAAAATACTTTGGAGTGGTTGATTGAGTCCTGTTATTGTCTGGAATTGAAAATTGAAAATCCAAAGATAATTGATGTGAAGTGAACAGGACCAACATCTCTTCCTTGCTCTCTGCACCTTGCAGAATTAGATATTCCTTCTTTAACTTCATAACCCTGAAGTGTCTAATTGGAAAGCCAACATGACATTTTGTTGACCACAGGTGTCGTTCAAAGAATCAAGAGATTGAGGCTGCAACAGTCCATAACCGTGGAACAGAACAGCATGTTCCTGCAGATAAACCAGACATTTATCCAGGCAAAACTTGAAGAACCTTTATGGCTAAAGTATGAGCTTCCAGTATGAGAAAAGGGCTGCACAGTCACTCCTGTTGTGGCTTAAGGCATTGCCTTTGCACAGTGACCGTGACCAGATCAAGATAAACACAAGCCAATAGAAATCGTAAGTACTTCTTCACAACATGAATCTTCATTTACTCTGTAACAATTTGACATTTGTATGAAGCAGAACAGTAGAAACTATAGTATCTTACTTGTGCTTCAAGCTAAAACTGAGTTCTGTCCTTGCTGTGCTGGTTACCAAAGGAAGGTCTGTCTTTTACATAACCTGACTGGGTTATGAAGGATGGAAGAAATAAGATTTTAGCTGCATTTTGCAGATGAAGACCTTCAAGATGCAAAAATCGGGACTCTCATAAAAAAGTCAATGGAAATTTTGAAACATTACTAAGGATAGCCTCCCTGGCTCTTGGAATCCCAGGCCAACATCTTAATCATCTGAACAGTCTTCATCTTTCTATATTTTACATATTTCTAGATTATCTCTGAAATTAAATCTATGAGATCTCATAGATATGGGATGTGCTGAGACCAAACAGATTAAATATTAGCATTTTGCTTAGCAAAAATATTGTTCTCTCTAAAAAGAAAAATCAATCCTTAGCTGAAGAAAAACATGTGGTTGTTATCCTGAAATGCATGAAAACTTGCAGGAATAAGAGTTTGCCAATAATAACTCTCTGCCAAATAGTTAAAGAGATAAGAAGTGTGTACTTTACATCAACCAGAAAGCTAGTTCAGGAAACCAGAACTTCTCTAGTCATCAAAACATTTGATTATTTTCTTTTGGCTGAAGACTGAACTATACTTATCAATAATGTTATATATGAATTAGTCATCTTTTAGATGAAATTGTATTTTTGTATACTCTTATACGAGTACATGCAGCAGTGAGCAGCTCTGATGCAAGAAGAGAAGACCATGATTGACCACTTCAGAAAGCAAGAAAAGGATGAAAAAGAAAACTCAAAAGAGAAAAAACCAAGCCAAACCAAATCAAAAACCCATTCACAATTAAGGAACACTACAGGACAGGCTGTAACTAATAATAAAAAGGGTATTAATATAAAATTTTAAATAAGACTGACTTCAAATGTAAAAGTACTAAAAGGTAGACAAGCAACAAAGTTTACCATATGAAACAAAGGATGATTTCCAGGCTTCAGGCAAAATCAAGTATTTTCAAATGAGACGTTTGAGGACGCCTCAGTTAAGAAGAATTCTTCTTAATGCCTAGTTAAGAAGAATTTTCAATCACTTATTGTTTCAGAATTAATGTTAGAAATATTGGAAAATATTGAAAGTCTGCCAACACGATTTAAATACCAGAAAATTACCAAAATTACTTGAGATATTACAGTTCTACTACCTTTGTGAAGATACTGGGCAGAATAATGAGGCATTAAATGCAGTCTTATATCTACAGAGAATTAGAAATTTGAAGTATAGCTTCTGTGAGCCACCAGGAGTTTCTGGAGAAGACCTGAAAAAGTTGTATTTTTTCTCTTTTTTACAAGATAACAGGCCAGATTTTTTCATGCTCTAAGAGATAAGAGAGGCTGCTGATACAATGATTTTTCCAAAGCATTTTACATTGAACTATAACATTTTAAGACCTCTGTTAACCTGAACTGCTATGTTATGCTTAGAATGCAGGAATATCCTGTCCAGTTCTGATGCCTGCTGAACATGAACAGGGTCTGAATTACTTAAAAGAGCTCAGAGAAGAGCCAAAATAATGATCTTCCTGGCTTTGGAAAACAGACCTAGGATATAAGGAACTCCGTCTATTCAATATATCAGGAGAAAATCTGAGACATCACCAGGTAATATTAAGAAAACAATTTAAACGTGTAAGAGAAAAAATTTTAAGAGAAATAATTTATAGGAAGGAGTTTACCATCCTGATGAGGTAGACAGAAAGAAAATTGTATGATGAAAGATAAAATTAGAGAAGCTGACATATAATGCAGTATCTTAAGAGTAAAGATCATTTGGAGAATGTGGAAAAAATATGAATTGTAATCAAATGAAGCAACTTTTTATGGAGGGTCTACAGTGCAAGTGCTGTGTGGTTTCACGTTATACTTGCAATGATCTTTTCTGTCACTGAAATCTGAGAGTTAGAGAATTTGTGAAACCTTTTGTTTATTTTTATTCCTTCATACTCAGCAAAAGCTACATTCTCTTAATACACAGCTGCTTGCAGGTCTGAGTCTGAGAAGCGATGTGACATAAAATTTTACCTGCAAATTTCATGCCAGATTGTCTGTATGAAAAATAATCACTCCTTCTACATTGTTTTGGGAAAGTGAGAGAGAAGGGAGTGATTCCTGCTCTTCGATTCCTGTGGATTGCTTGACTCTGCAGACAGATAGATGGACAATGTTTTTCCATGAAAGTAATGCTCCTTGTTACATATATGACTCTGACTTATAATCAAGGTTTAACAGAAGTACTTGATTTGAGTATGGGAGAGAATTTTTTTGGCAGTTCAGTTGAAAACAAGCCACTCACCTCCAGCTGAAGAAGAAACTGACACCTTGAAAACTCTTTTAACCAATTCTTTGGTGCTTCAGGGGTCTTTTCCAGTGAAGCTTCAGAGAGGTTGTGGAGTGTCCCTCCCTGCAGATATTCAAAAGCCATCTGGAGTTCTGGGGAACTGGCTCTAGGTGGCCTGGCTTGAGCAGGGAGCTGGACCAGATGCCCTCCAGCAGTCCCTTCCAGCCTCAACTGTTCCATGATTCTGTGAAGACATTTTCAGTTCCTACTATTCCTGATACACAAATCTCTTGAGAATTAAAGTGCTTTAGTCTAATCCAGCACACTGGATTCACTAGGATGGTAACAGTGTGATATTAAATGTGTTCTCATAAAAAATTTGTCAGACTATGTGATCCAGTGATTACTTGCCTCAGACTCTGAAAAAATTAAACCTCTTCCTAGTCCCCCAAAAGAATTATTAATCTGCAAAGCCAAGCAAAAGGACAGTCAGTTGTAATCTGTTTGTCGTCATCAGAACTGGCAACAAATGAGCCTTTACTGCTATTGAAAGGCAGAAACACCACAGAAGGTTTTCAGGTACAGGGTATGGCTCTTTTTCCCAGAAATAATTCAGTATTATCCACTTCTAAATCTTACAAATCTGATGTGGAATCCCATGAGAGACAATAATAATGCCTTTCAAGCTTTTCATGCAGCAGATTTAAGGGCTGTAAAGTTTGTAAGATTAAATGAAGCATGAAATCTGTTGAATGGACCCCTTGGCTGCTCAGGAGGGCGTTCCCTTTCATCCCAGGCAGGCTGCCAGCCTTGTAGCCAAAATTCCTATGAGGAAATTTCAGGTGTCTTGGGAAGAACATATTCAGAAAAATAGGTAATCTTGTTTATTTGTGTTTGAGACCATCTTCCTGATGGAAAACACAAATTTTATGAATCTATAGGCAGAAATAAAATGGAAAACTAGTTATATGACTGTCCAATTTCTACAGTACCACTTTTAAGCCGCAAGTATAGCTGGGTCAGTTGTAAGAACTTAGTGAATGACAAGATTTTGTTAGGAATTAAAGCCAAAGAGGATGAAAATCTAAATAATATCTATATTATCAGTAGTGGTGAATAAGGAGAAGTTGTCAGCTCCTGTTAAATTAGGGGCAAATCAGTATGGGAGAAATGGGCTACGGTTCTTTTCTTGGTAAACCAAGTCAAACCAGGAAAGTTTCAGTAGACTATGACCAAGAACTCAGAAGAGAAAAACTTTGTTCCCATCTGGAGTTTGCTTTTCAAGATCTAGTCTAATAGAATGATTGTCTTTACCACCATGGCTTTCGTATGTATTGGCTGACTTTATTAAGAAAGAAAGAAAAAAGTTTATAGACTCCTTCAAAGATGAAAATGTTAACTCCAGCTACAGAGATTCAGCTGAATTTTTTGTCACTGATCTTAACAGCAGTCACTGTTAACATTGGCTTTGGAAAAGTGAAAATATGAACTTGTTCCTGACTAGACTGAGACGCAATGGGGGTTGCTTATCTTATTTACAAAAACATAAAGCCTTTTTCAAAGGCTTTGATCTATCTCGTTCTACACATCATTATTGCATAAATCTCTGTGATATTGCTGTCATCCTCCATCTTCTCTTGATTCATAATCTCTTTCCTGAGTTCTTAGGAAGGACTTCTATTTTAAAGCTTTGTGTGGAAACTGGCAGAATAGAAATTGTTTCAGAAGATCCCAGGTTTCTTCTGAGGGAAAGCAATGAGAAAATGTTGTGATTCCCATAAGAGAGGAAGATTTTGGCAGGGATTTCTGGGTCTCTTTGTGGGAAGGGAAGAGTTCCAATGTTTTCTCCAAGAAAGGAGAGTATTTTTAATCTCTCTCTGAAAGAGAGATATTTTAAATTAAAAATTACCTTTCTACTGTACATACTTACATTTGAATAATTAAATGTTCTACAATTTTGTGGAAGAACTTTTTTTTTAGTCATGGTTGGTGCTGTAAGGACTACTGTTTAATTCAGTGTGGTGGGGTTATGAAATCAGTCATTTACAGACAAATGCAGAGTGTGGCTGTACTGTGTTCATTAACTGAGGAGCTAAATTTTGCATGTAAGCAACAATGTTCCCAAAGAACCACAAGGAATCCGAGGGGTTTTTTTACCCATTGATAGTAACTTTTTATAAGATAATACTGCATGAGTTCAACATTTGGAATAGCCAAACCATCTGTAAAGTAGGGTAGTGTATTCCCTTGAAGGTTTAAAGCACTTCCAGTATCCAACAGCTCTTACAATGCTCTTAATTTACTTAGAAAAGGTTTCCTTTTTTTCATCTTGTACTGCTGAATGAGATTCTGTGCAGAGATAATTTTCAAGGGAAGTTAAGAAGAGCGCAGGGAGCCTGGACTGATTAGAAATCTAAGAACTATTCTACTCCATGGTGACTAACAACCACTTACGCCTTTGATTCTGTCTTCTTTCTTAGCATTTCTCATTCCTTCCCTTCTGTCTCTACAGTACCTGTGTTAGGAGCAAGTCTTGCCTTCTTCCTCAGAACTGAGGATTTGGCTTCAAAAAAGCGTATGTGCTATAGCTAGCCTTTGATAAAAGAGGTTTCCAAATTTTTTCTTCTACTGTCGACTGGGAAAGTGGTAACCTATTGGTAATGTCAGCTCATGATGTCACTTGTGGCACTAGATAAATACATGAGTAACTCTTTGATAATAATTTAATGGGGTCACTTGTTTCTTCAACTTTTGTTGCTTTGTCCCTTCCTTTTGGGTACAGTTCCTGCTTTCCTATTCCATGTTTCCTGACATATTTTTTGAAACGCTCTTTTGACAGCTGCTTACTCATTGCTATACAGAGTTGACCTGTTCTGCTTTTCAAATCTGTACTTCTGGTTGAAACTTTTACTTTTGGTCCAGTAAAAACTTCTGGGCCTATTGTTGATTTTTATTGTTCCACAGACCTTACTTTTTGGGGGAAAAATAAATTTATGACTGACATAGTTCAGCTAGATCCATCTTTACTAAAGGTTTCCATACCTTCTCTTTTGTAATAACTTTAAACTAATGTTCCAATACAAAAACATTTCCTTTATGCCCTTGTGTTTTCTATTCCACCTAGTCAGCATTTTTGTTAGCACTGTAAACCCAAGTCCCAAACATTAATGGAGCTTAATTTTGCTATAAACCATACAAATGCATTCAGTGGGTTTACAAATTATCCGTTCTGTTGCTTTACAACAAGATCATTTTTTAAAATGGATGCATACAGCTCCCCTCCTCGCCCTTTTTTTTTTTTTTTTGGAAAGAACATCTGGGCTGTTGTACAGATTTTAAGAGCAAAGTTAAACAAGAACTAGGCCCAATGCCCAGAGAAACCAACTCAAATAAAACTTGGGCAATTGAAACTGTCCCAAAAAGGAAGAGCTAGATAGAAGCACAAATAATGTATGTGGAACTGCCCAATGATTCAGAAAGTAGAGTAGAATGATTTTGCACTGAGCACTGTTGCCACACATCAGAAACCTCCAGACAGAGAATGAAAAAGATGCCCCCAGAAAGGGATGCTACTGGATTGGATTATAATACTTGAAAGCCTGGCTTGAGTCAGATTCATTTGCAACAAGGATACTCATAGAAACACATGATGTAGACTCTGAAAGCAAATTGTTTCAATCCCCAAAGCTCTGGGCAGTCTTTCAGTTCACCAGCAAGAGCACCTTAGATGAAACGTAGGCTCTTTCACTTAGGAGAAAGCTGTGGGATTAGATCCTGCTCTCTTGCTTTTTCCCAACTAAGCAACTGGAAATTGCTTACACAACGAGCTGACACATCAGACATGACAGCTTTAACCTTTGGACTATACTATAATCCAGATATCATGAGACTGATTTACAAGAATGAAATTATAATAAAAATATTTTTTAGTTCATTTCACTAGCAATCTGAACTTTTAAGCTGTCATAGCCTGTTTTATAATCTGTCCTACATCCTTGAGGTGGGTAAACTACATTTAAAAGAAATTGAAACCTCAAATTTTTGTGGATTAATATGTACATAAATGGAGGGTTTTGGAAAAAAAAAATCTATTTGCAAATGCTGGAATGTGTCTTGCTTGAGACTTGGTGTATGTGAATAGCATCTATTTTCTGAAGTTATTTGTGGCTTAATTTACTTGAAAGCCTATTAGATTAGCATCAAAGACATTAAATTGGTGGGATTTTTGTAAAAGTGGTGATTTATTGTCTGAATCTGTAGAATTGTTGGTTTTTTGCTGTTGGGTTAAAGTAAAACATTGTGAGAAGCTGCCAGGTTATCATATTGGTGATCTTGCAGTTTTTCACAGGATGAAAATAACAGCAAGTAGATGCAGAAGGAGGTTCCTCAGTCTTCCTGAGACAAGTAAAGGTTGAGCACTTCTATTTCTAGGTTTTGATAATAATTATTTTGTTTTGTGTCACAAGTGTTCATTTTACCTGGTACACCTTCAGCACACAGTTCTACAGCTGAGATAGCTTCCCCAGCCTGCTTTCAGCTGCACTTCTGCATCCTCCTTCCACAATCTTCACTATGTCCTCACTCCCTTTGCTTCTCAAAATTCCCTCTTTACATAATTTCCTCTAATTTATATAAATTTGTATTCAGAAGAGGATGGATAATCTGAGTTCCAGTCATTTAAATGATCAGTTGTTCAGATATTAGCAAACTTTCTCTCAACCTTGATTTTCATTTAATTGTATTTCATGAAGCCTTCTCTGTATTTGGAGAACATTTATTTGCCCTGAGCTAAGCTTTATCTCTGTTTTAGTGTGTTTATAGGACACAACGTGTACTTTTCAGAAGTAACCTCAATTTCCTTGACAGACTGTACTCGTTCTTTGTCTGCATGTCTATTTGCCACACAATGCTCTTATTTGTGTTAGTAGTATTCTTTGGTTTTCAATCTGAACTAAATGAGAATATACAGAAATTTGTATTAGTATTTCCACTAACTCAACAGAACTCTATTTGGGATAGATTTTTTAATTTTTATTTTATTGAGTGACACAAAAATGAATCACAAAACCCCAAACCCTGTATTTCATATTACATTTGTTTTATCCAGCAGGCAAACCAAACCATTAATCATTTGGATTTGTATGTGCTGCAAGATCAGGTCCTGGCAACCATGACCTTAGTCCTGGACAGTGTTTAAGTGTGTGATTAACTTTAAGCAGATGCTTAGCTCCTATTTTTGACAGTGGAATGTAAGCACATCTGCTTCCTAAGGAGTCTCATTTCTACTGAAGTTAATGCAAGGTTTTCTTTGACTCCAAAATAAGATACTAAAGAGTCCTGAAACTCTGCAAAAAAAATGCTTTTAAAAGAATTTAATTAGGATGAAAAGAACTGATCTTCTCAAAGCAGTTTCTAATGATTTATGTCTCATTTCTGTCATAGGGCCTTAGCATGTATTTTGTCAAGCTCCACAGCTTCAGAGACATTCCATGCTGTGATTTAGGTAGCCATTCAAAGGGACTTTTAAACTGATGTTTAGTTTCCCCTCACCTCAAGTGCTTAAGTCAAACATGATCAAAATACTTCTAGGGGATTTTGGTCAATGACTACGTGTTGTCTCACAGGGTTCGCTTACTTTGGAGAATTTTTAACCCTTGCAGAAGAAAATGGGTTCTTCTGAAGAGAACACCTTCTTAGAAGCGTATCATATTTTATTTGCAAACATCATGTTTTCAGTAAAGTGTTTTTTAAAACAGATTTTTAAAACCTAATAAACCTTCATTTACTGCAGAGATACCAAGAAACTTTACTTTTAAAAATAAGGCAAATATAATTGGAATAATATTTTAAAAATATTTATGTTCAAGAAAATATTAATTTTTTCAGTTAAAGAAAAATGTATTATAAAGTCTTAGTTTCTCTACTAATAAAGAAATTAATAATAGAGCAAATTGAAGTACACTAATTTTTGGTCTTTTCAGTTCAGATCCAGGGAAATAGAAGGCCAAACTATTTTAAAATTTGTTGGGTTGTTTTTCTTCCCTAGGAGTTGCTATGTAATACACTAATATGCACTTACTTTTGTAAAGCATTTTTAAACTTTATTATATATGCTATCATCTGTAACATTGACTTATGTACATTGACTTACCAGTGGTTATTGCCAGTGAGCACTATAATTCATGGGCTCTTCTTTTGAACTTGTGAGTATGCTGGTCGGGGCTTTGACTGTTCTCACTAATATAGGAGTGCAAAAATAGAAAGCAATAAATATCCACATTTAAAATATTATTTGGTAAGCTGTTCTTGTTTTAAATGTAATATATTTATGGGCTACATTTAAAATTTGTGCTTTATTAAGAGGATCTTAAAATACAAAATGCATAACGACTTATCAATCCTAGGAAGTACCTGTTGTTGGTATTATATTGGCAACATGATTTGGATGTGTGTTCTGCTATTTGACTCCATATGATGTAGCCTAACATACATATGTTTCTTCCAGCACTGAAAGCGGTAAGAAACCTATGCTAATTGCTTTTTAAAAGTTTAAAATCATAGAATCATAAGAGTATCCTGAGTTGGAAGCGACCCACAAGGATCACTGAGTCCAACTCCCGGCCCTGCACAGGACAGCCCCAAGAGTCACACCATGTGCCTGACAGCATTGTCCAAATGCTTCTTGAACTCTGCCAGGCTTGGTGCTGTGACCACTTCCCTAGGGAGCCTCTTCCAGTGCCCAGTCACACTCTGGTGAAAAACCTTTTTTCTAAGATCCAACCTAAACCTCCCCTGACACAGCTTCAGGCCATTCCCTAGAGTCTTATCACTGTATCAGTACCTGCTCCTCCTCTTCACCTCACCAGGAATTTGTAGACTGCAATGAGGTCTCTCCCTCTTCTCCAGCTGAACAGACCAAGTGATTTCAGCCACTCTTCATATGGCCCTTCACCAGCCTTGTTGCCCTCCTTGGGACACTCCCTAACAGATTAATGTCTTTCCTATATTGCAGTGCCCAAAACCACCCCCAACACTCGACGTGAGGCCGCCCCAGTGTAGAGCAGAGTGGGACAATCCCCTCCCTTGTCTGGTTGTTGATGCTGTGCCTGATGTCCCCAGGACACGCTTGGCCCTCCTGGCTGCCAGGGCACTGCTGACTCACATTCAACTTTCTGCTGACCAGGACCCTCAGGTGCCTTTCTGCAGCATGGCTCTCCAGACTCTTATTTCGCACTCTGTACCTACATCCAGGGTTGCGCCATTCCAGGTGCAGAATCCAGCACTTTCCCTTGTTGAACTTCATGCATTTGGTGACTGCCCAATCCTCTAATTTGTGTAAGTCTCTCTGTAGGGCCTCTCTGCCGGGCCTCTCTGCCTTCCAGGGAGTCAACAGCTCCTCCCAATTTAGTATTCTCTGCAAAATTAGTATCCTGTTGAGTCTTGTGCTCAAGCAATTTTTGANTTAGTATCCTGTTGAGTCTTGTGCTCAAGCAATTTTTGAAGATGTTGAAGAGCACAGGGCCTAAGACAGGGCCCTGTGGAACCCCACTAGTGACAGATCACCAGTCTGATTTCATCCCATTCACTATAATGCTTTGGGCCTGACCCACGAGCCAGGTGCTCACCCATCCCA